>LZPO01076144.1:31698-55168 GCA_001675575.1 Neotoma lepida
GTTCCAGGAAAGGCGCAAAGCTACACAGAGAAACCCTATCTCGAAAAACAAACAAACAAACAAACAAAAAAAAAAAAGAGGTACAAATTCTTATCCTAATAGTGAAATGTTTCACTTTTTTGTTGTTATTGCTGGCTTTCATATTGATTTTGTTTTTTGACATTGTCATACATGTGTATAATGCATCCTGTGTATCTCTTCTCCTACTCCCTCCATCTCCCTTCTGTTCTTATCAATGCCCCCTCCTCCAAACCTGTTCTTTTTCCAGATTCGTGACTTTTGTTTTTGTTCGGTGACCCATTTAGATCAACCATGGCTGTTTATGTGATCCCTGGATTAGAATTATCCTTTGGAGTCTGGTGGGGCCACCAGTGGGTAGATAATGGAGGGTAATGACTACCCCATCTCTTTGAAGCTATCGACAGCAAATGTGAGCAAACAGTTCATCAGTGAGAAGTAGGACCCTCTGAAGTCTTCCCTGACTCATGTTTGACTGCTGGCTGCCTGGCCCGTTCTTGTGCAGATTTAGTGGATGCATCCCTAGCTGCTAGGAGCTTGTGATTACAATGGCTGTGTCTTGCCTAGAACGTGGCATTCCTCAGCCCCTTTTGCTCTCTTCTGGATATTATACTCTTCCTGTCTCCTTTTTTTCAATGTTCTCTGAGCCTTCGAAGGCCAAGTATAGATGTCTTATTTAGAATCAGTGCTCATCGGTCGTGTATTCTCAGTACCTTGAGAAGCCATGAGTCTCTGTATTTACCATTGTTTACTGAAGAGGCTTCTCTGATTAGGGCTAAGAGTAGCTTTTGTTATAGGTAAAGACAAATGTTTAGAAGGCAGTTTGAAGCTATTATCAATTTAGCTTACCAACAGTATTCAGTTACTCATCTCCAGCACCTACGACTTCCATAACTATTGGTTTTTTATTAGGTCTTTAGTACCTGGTATGGGTTCCCTTCTGTGGAATGGGCCTTAATTCCAGTTAGAGAGCTGCTGGTTACCCCATACCAGTAATGCCACTATTGCACAAGTGGGCACATTTTGCCTGATAGATGGTTTTATGATTCATAGGTTCACAGGTGGATAAGACCATTGACACTCCCTCCCAGCAGCCGAGATTGCATCTTCCGGAACCAGAAAAGCTGGCAGAGAGGAAGCTTCCAGCTCAGTTCTAGCTTGATTTCTCTACATCATACAAGAAAAGTGCATGGCGCCTTTAGCAATAGGGTCTCTCAACATCTAGTTATGGTGGTCAGTCTCAAGGAATGGCAAGAACCTGCAGAGTTCTGGGGATCTTGGGGCCCCTAGACCAATAACCCATAACGATGTATCTAGCTTTGTTACTGGAAATTTTCTCAAGTAACCCACAAAGCCTAGGAACAACTTTTCCCAGCCATTCAGGGTAATTGCCTTGAAACTCTTTAAAAAAATTATATGCTCTCAAAATCTAAGCATGTTTATCTCCGAATAAGGTGAAAATGACTTGTAGCTTCCACATTATTATCTTAGTCAAGAAAAATGACCCCCCCCCAACCCCAAGGGTCATCTATTTGGGAACTGGCGGAATTTGGATCGGGATAGGTTGTCTTCTACCCATTCTGATTTTTCCTATAGATGGGTAGCAGGCAGACACCAAATGCTCAGCTTCCTACTCCATTATTTACAGAACTACAGAGCCAGACCAGTGGCTAACCACAAGTCACAGGTCCTGACTGATGGCATATATGCACAGCATCCTGACCACAAGCAGCAGGTCCTGACTGATACTGTATTAGAACAGCATCCTAACCTATCCAATCACTAATGAGCTGTACCCCATTAGCACAGCATCCTAACCCATCCAATCACTAAGGAGCTGTACCCCTTGCTCAGTTGTGATTCTCACTCAAAAGAAAAATCCAACATCACTGACTCCCATGAAGCAAACATTCCGGGTCATTTATGGAGTTTCTGAGTGGTTCCTGACTAATGAAACAAGGAAGGTGGTGGGAAAGCCTAAATAGGGGATGGGAAGTGGGGTGGGAGGTGGGGGGTGGTCATCAAAAACAATAACATTTGCTCAGTGCTTTCCTGAAAGCCTCGACCAGAGTCAGAATCTTGAAGACAAGCAGAATAAGGTAGGAGAATTCAATCTCTGGTCTGTCCCTTTGTGGCTTTGCTCCCAGAGCCCCTTTCTTGTGCTGTATTTGCCTGGTCTCCTTTAACCCCACTGTTTCTTTAGAGACCTCTTGTTTGGCCAGGTGCACACAGGAACCTGCTGCCCACATTGAACACAGAAAAAGAGGAAACAATGTTATTAAGAAAAATATCTGTCATTGCTTCCACTGTCTACATTTTGCTTTTTAATACTTGTGTTTCTGAATTTTTTTCCTTTTAATTCCAGAGAAGTAAGAGTTCCTGAAAGAATTTAGACCCTGCCCTATCAGCTCTGGGATTGGCACGAAGCTGGGTGAGTGGATAGGAATGTTCCTTCTTCAGCCACTATGGANGCCAGCTGGAGGGAGGCGGGTGGAGGAGGAGAGGGAAGAGGTGGAGCAGAGAAGCTCACCATGGTTTGCATCCAGAGGGTAACACGCCTGGGTGGGTAAGAAGGGAAGTATCCCCCCTGTGGAGAGGCATGGANTGGAGCACCCTGGTCCAGCTAGAGAAAGGACCAGAGTCTACAGGAGGCTGGAGAGGGCTGTCCCCTCCCTGTGTGTCCCCATTGCCAAGAAGGTGAAATTTCATTTAAGTGATATACTTTACTTCATATTAAGTAATACTTTTATATTAAGTCTTACTTTAAATTAAGTAATATGCTTAAGAGCATATCACTATAAGATCTGCATAACTAATGAAAAATAAGAATACTTTTTAAAAAGAACATTGTATAAGTCAAGTTTATTAGGAGGGTAGATCTTTCCCAATACATACAAAATGGTAACTCTATGAGGTGACAGAGATTAATTAATTTTGTTGAGGTAGTTATTTTATAATGCATTTCTATGCCAAAACAGTATGTTGGCTCAAGTCTGTGGAAAACATGAATATTTACCTGTGGCAGTCACACAATGCCTTCAAAACTCAGTGGATGACATTGCCAGCTTAATTTCAGTATTTTCATTGGTCATAGAATTCACAGTTGAGGAAGNAGGTTGTCATATTCCTGTTTCCATACCCAGGTTGATTTTTTTTAAATCACTGAGCTGAACGTCTTTTCATATTTAAATTAATCCATATGAGTTAAGATCCAACTTTCAGAATACAGTCACTCATTTCATCTGTATGTGGGCAGTGGGTGAGGGCAGATTAAGTAACAACCTGCCTCCATCCTGTGCCCAGGCTTCTCCCTCCAGCTGGCACAGGAGTCTGCGGAAATTTGGCTTTTGAGTCGAGTCGGGTTCGTTTCTTCACAGCACTCAGCTGCCACCTAGTGGCCACTTTCTGAATGTCACATGGAGATTACCAGACGAAAATCACTGATGGTGACAAGACCTCACTCAGTCTTGCTGCCTTTCCCGAGGTCTAGGAGCCCGTCCTCTGCTGGAGACCTGATGTGGCACTGTACTGCTGATGTGTCCTTGTGGCTTGAGGACTGTATTAACCACTGCTGGAGACTAAAAGATGACCATTATCTCCCATATTCCTAAAGTGTTTGGAGAACAATGAATACATCCCAGCATGCCCCATACCAGGGGTACAACTCTGGGTCCCACAGAGTTAGGATCCCCACTTTCCTGTGCCCAATGCTTTTACAGCTTCTGAATCTTGCTTTTGCTGGAACATCTCCTTCTATTTAATTGTGAAATTGGTGACGTTACAGGTATTAGGAATCTGTCCAATTGTAGCTGGGTGAATAGTTATCAGTTCTTGNTCATTTCTAGAACTAGTTGTATATTTCTTCTGTTAGGCATCTTTCATTTTCTCCTCAGCATGATTGCACTATCATTTCTTCATTACTAGCCCTCAGTGCCTTTCTTTGATCACATGCATAGCATATACCTGACCTTGCTTTGAATTTTCATAATACAAAGTTGAGGATGGGCAACTATGGTGTTTTGAATAAAAATGGTCCCCATAGGCTCATAGGGAGTGGCACTATTAGGAGGTATGACCTTGTTGGAGTAGGTGTGGCCTTGTTGGAGGAAGTATGTCACTGGGAGTGTTTCAGAAGCTCAAATCAGTCCTAGTGTCTCACTATCTCTTCCTGCTGCCTGTAGATCCAGATATAGAACTCTCAGCTACCTCTCTAGCACCATGTTTGCCTGTGTGCTGCCATGCTTCCTGCCATGGTGACAGTGGACCAAACTTCTGAACTGTAAGCTAGCCCTAGTGAAATGTTTTCCTTTATGAGTTGCCCTGGTCGTGGTGTCTCTTCACAGCAATAGATACCCTAACTAAGACAGGAATATATGTTCTGAATGTACATCTATGAATTACCTATGCCTGATCGCCTTTGGATATGACACCATACATATCAGGTGTACTCTGAGTCTCCTGGGACATGCATTGAAACTACTTGACTAACCTTAACAAATCCCCCAAATGACTGATGTCTGGAGTCCAACTTATTCTATGGAGTGTGGGCTGAGATTTTGTAAATGTCCCCAGGGTTCCTAACTGCTGTCAGGAGAGAGAGCTCTGTTCTCAGCAGCCTCTCTGGACTGCTCTCCCAGTCTCCAGGAGGTAACAACATCCCGAATCTGCATTTCCTCCCGTTCTCATTACTGGGCCATTTTCTAAAGCAGACAGACTCAATGCTCTAAACATTTCCACTGGAGAACAAGAATGAAGGAGCTTCCCTGGATCCAATCCGTAGTAACTGCCTACGGTCTATGTACGTTCCCAGGCTAACTTCAAGAATTAATGGCCCACGCAGCAGGTCTTGGCTGCCTCCTCCCCATTCACTTTGCAATTTACGGCAGTGCCATCCCAAATTCTCATCTTTCATGGCTCCAAGTCTCCATGCCTCCTTGTTTCTTCCTCAGACTTCTCTTTTGCCTGGTCTTCTGATGTCAAGAAGTCTAGACGCCAGGCATAGCATAGCAGTCTTTTCTACTTCCCATGGCTTTCTATTTGTGGTGTCCTTGGAGCATAATGCTTGCTCAGAGCACTCTGTGAGTCACATGTGGCACCTCTAAGTTGAGATGTGCCTGGCTTTCCAATGAGCATATGACTGGAATCGTCGTTCATGTTTCAAAAATAATATTGATGCCTGTCTTACAGTATCTCCCATCTTACAAACTTCCCATGGCCTCTGAGACATATCATTACAAACTGATTGGCTCAACAGTGCACATACGACTTTTCAAAATTCTGCAGGTGGGAAATCTGAAATAGAGTCCACTGGATTGACCTTCAGCTGCTGAGTGGGCTACCCTCTGTATGTGGGCTTTAGCGATGAGTTTGTCTTTTCCTGCTTTTGGTGGCTGCTAGCATTTTTTGATACATGACTGTTTTCTTGAGGAACAGAACCTATATGATTTATCTGTATATCCTCTCTATCTGTGTCTGTATATCTATCTATTCATCCACCCATCCATCCATCCACCCACCCATCCACCCACCCATCCATCCATCCATCCATCCACCCATCCACCCATCCATCCATCCATCCATCCATCCATCCACCCATCCACCCACCCACCCATCCATCCATCCATCCATCTGAAATTGGCTCATGCAATCACAGAGGCTGATATGTCACATGTCCTATAGTCACCAAGCTGCAACAAGCACTCTAAGTTCCAGGGTGAGGGAAGGAAAAGACCAGTACCCCAGTTCAGAAGTCAGAGAGGAAAAATGGCTTCCTCCTCAGCCTTTGTGTTCTTTTCAGTGGATTGAGTGAGTTCAGAGCAGGAGGGCAATCACTTTAGTAACCTCCAGAAACAACCTCACAGGCACACAGAATTCTATTTAAACAAACCTCTGGGAACCCATGCACGGTCAAGGTAATATGTAAAGTTAACTTTCAAGCTTGCCTATGGCCACATCTTTCAATCTTTAAGCCAGCATCATCAATTCTGTCTGTGCTGATCCTTTATTCTGTGTGTACATGTTTAAGCATTCCTCTGACCTTATTTTTTGTAAGGTTGACACGGGGTCTTTTTATTTAGTCTAGCCAGACACCCAATTTGCAATTTGTTTAGGCTCAGCCCCTTGAGGTCTGTGATTATAGGTATGTCACACCATTCCCACCTCTCAGCTCCTCATAGCTATGTATATAATTACATGTGCACCTTATAATTCTGATAATTTGCCCATTTAACAACCTCAATGAAATCACACCTGCAAAAACTATTTTCTCCAATAAGGTAGGATTCGCAGGTTTTAGGGCTTAAGAGTACTGTACTAGGCTTTTTCTTTTGGGCCACCAAGCAGCTCTCAAATCATGATAGGGAGACTTATTATTAGTTTTGAATGCTCAGCCTAGCTTAAGCTCATTTCTGGCTAGCTCTTCTAACTTAATCTGCTTCTCTTTATCTACCTTTTGCCTCAGGGCTTTTTACTTTTCTTTCCTTCTGTATATCTTACTTTCACTGCTTCTCATGCCTGGCTGACTGGCAGCTCCCTGGCTTCTGGCCCTGGGTGTCTCTCTTATTCTCTCCTCCTCCTTCTTCTCTTGTCCTCTCTCAAGCCTAGAGTTCTCCTCATATTTATTCTCGCTCCCTACCAGCCTGCCTATCCTTTCTCTGCCTAGCTATTGGCCATTCAGCTCTTTATTAGACCAATCAGGTGCCGTAGGCAGGCAAGGTGAAACAAATGCCACACATCTTTACACAATCAAACAAATGCAGCATAAACAAAAGTAACACACCTTTACATAGTTAAAGTAATATTCTGCAGCATAAACAAATATAACACATCTTTGCCTAGGTAAAATAATACTCCACAACAGAGTACAAGTATCTTTTGGAAGACCATTATTTAGCCTTCTCTACCAATTAAAGTATTAGCAATTACCACTAAGTTTCTTGAATCAGAAAGTTTGGACCCACCACTGTCATAAGAATTCTCCTCAATTCATTCATAATGTATATAGTCTCCATCTTCTAAGTGAATCTTAAATCTTGTCAGTAATTTTCACTCACTTACCACCTACCTAACCACAAACACAATGTCCTTCCTGGACTATTTTAACAATTTTCTTATGTCAATTTTATTTCCTTATTTGTGAAATATCCATCTCCATGCACTAGGCCAAGAGCTGCAGGGAGGCAGGTTTGCACACCTTTGTATTTAGGTCCCAGGACAGTGCCTGGTATTGTGTAGGTGTATTCAATAAATTCATTCAACACATATATCAAAGGATAGGTGGTGCAGGGATGGAGGGGCTCTCCTTCTAGTCAACGGCCATCTAACTCCTTGTTTTCGTGGTATTTTACATTTTAGCAGAGAGAGAGAGAATGCATAATAAGCACATAGTAACTTCATCATATATACATATTCATGTGCATCAAAATGATGTTTCACTCAACAATGGATTGCATATGGGACAGTGGAGTGAGTTCCTTACTCTCTAGTGCATGCACCATGGCAAAATCACCCACAGAATCCTTTACTAGAATTATCTCTGATCTTAACTGATACATGTCATTTATGACATTAGAATGGGGAATGCGGTCTGAAAAAAATAGGGTGCCCCAAAGGGGGCAGTTCTGGATGGGGTGGAGCCTCCTAGATAGACAGATGAGGAAAGGCCTTCAAGGAGCTGAGGGGATGAGTTATGACCTTTATGAAAGAGGTCCCCAAGACCCAGAGACAACATTTCAAGAAGTCCCTGAGGTAGGAGCAGTCTTGACTAAGAGGAAGATGGGCCTGGCTGGAGAAAGTGAGGGGAGTGAGGAGCAGTGGGAGGTAGAGACTCAGCGGCCACCAGGATCAGCATGCACAGGGTCTTCTAGGGTGATGAGAGGGCCTCTCCCTTCTCCTCTGAGTTAGATGGGAGAGTTGCTGGAGGGGTTTCCAGAAAGGAGAAGAACATCATGTGACTTAGATTTTAAAGGTATCTCCACCTCATGAGCAGTAGCAGACACAGAGATGGAGTTTAAAGACAGTGGTGGTTTGCATGGTGGTGATGGCAGTGGGGGCGGTCACGAAGGGTCAGATTTTGTTTGCAGCTTGAAAATAGGAGCAACAGGTCTTCCAGACAGGTTAGATGAGGAGAGGGAAGGAGGAGGGAGAGGGAGAGGGAGACCAGCAGGAGGTCTCACTACTACCACAGAGGTTCTTGGTGTAAGCAACTGGAAGCCAGACTAAGTTAAGTGTTTTGTCTGAACTCCCCTTCCAAGTGTCTTAATTCCCTAAAGCCACTGGAACAGCACAGCCCCTTGCAACAGCTGCATCGCCTTGTCATCCATCCTTCCCTGGAGGGAGTCTGATCCCTTCCCCAAACTCATGCCCAACCGTGGGCCTCTCCTCCATTTGTGTGCACTGGCCTTAGACCAATCCCTTGCTCGGAATAAGGCAGAGCCTACATCGGCCTCAGTCCTTGCATGAACGGAAGTGGCAGGGTGGCCTGAACTCTTCTGTGGTCTGAGTCTTGGNACACTGTTTGGGTGGCCTTCTGTCCTCGCTTTTCAGTCTCACCCAGGGTTCTCAAGGGTTGGCTTGATTATTTCTTGCAGCCACATCGTATGGAATGTTCAGAAGCAATCAGCAGTCTGGCACTGCTGCTGGCCTAGGCAGCCTGACCAAGTGCTGTTATGGGAATAGTAGGGTGCCTGTAGGTTTGAGGGAGGCTTAATCTCTTGCCTCAAGAGAGCATTAGGGAATTAGGGTGAGAGATGTTCACGGTCACACAGCGTTTCTATGAAGTCAGTGGCCTCTGGTCGGAGCAGAACCAAGGACACCTCCAGATTCTGGCCAAGGACACATCTTTTGAGGTCTCTTCCCTCAACTGCCTGGGCTCATTTTCATCTCTTTTTCTTATCAGTGCCCCTTGCACCACAGTGACTCCAATTCCTCCTGGACTGAAATCTTCTCCTTGTCAGGCCCTTCGAGGTGTTTGACATGACAAGCAGAGCTGTGAAGGGGCTGCAGCTGTCCCAGCACAGGCTTGTTCCCCACGCCCGGTGTCTGCGTAGCTATGTGGGTCACGTGTATCGGGTGCTGCAGGGCTTTGGAGAATCTGTGNCCAAAACAGTTGTCTGCAGTAGTTGGCTTTGTTTTGACCCAGTCCCTACCCCGCAGAAGCCTCTCAGTGGGGTACAGCATGGGGTCAAGCATCTCTTGTTTCCTTCTTGATGGCATTGGGAGGGCTACCATTTGGCATTTCTCCCAACTTTTGGCTGGGAGTGTGTGCACATACCCATGAACATACAAATGATACCCATTGAAAGCAAAAAGCCCTGGCAGGGAGGGGGGTGATGAATTTAAATGGACTCAATTATTTGTTCTGGAACGATCCATGTTTATTTAAGTCACCAGCCTCCCTCCTAAGCGCAGTCACAAGTTCTCTCAAATTCCCCAGACATCCAAATAACCCCATATTTCAAAACTTTCGCCCTTCCCCACATCCTACCCCCAGGCTACCTTGGTTGCTGAGTGTGACAGGTGCATTGTGGGTCAGATGGTCTGGGCAAATGAAAGGCCTCTGTCACGTTCTACATCAGGAAATGAAAAGGTGTCTCTGGGGAACTGAAAATCATGTGGCCAGAGCACACGATCTTCATGCCACTAGGCAAAGGAGTCTGAACCAAAGACCGCTTGCGAGAGAACGGACCTCTCTGGTCTCCTCTCCAGCCTTGCCCTTGCCCCTGCTTTGATCAGCCTCGTAATTTACAGCTCCCACAAGTTCTGCTTTAATTAGGGGCCCCTAGTGGAGAGATTTGGAACCAGAACCAAGTCCAAGGCACTTTCCCCATTCATTACCTTTCAGAAATGTTCTGACTTAGTGTAGAGCTGAGCCAGCTTTGGCCAGACTAGGGGCTCAATATCATTCATTCTTTTTAGATGAGTTTAACATGACTACTATGATGTAATGAATTGAAGGGCAGAAGGCATTTCTNAGTTTTCTGATAATAGTTGCAGCAAAATCTGCCATGAAGCCCTATTTCCCCGTGTGTAATTTAGATGTATCTGTACCAGAGGGAGAGACACGAAATTTCATTTGAGGAAGTGTGACCTCTGATGACAACATCTTTTTCAAATGCCATACAGGCACCAGGAGAGGTAATAGTGTAGTCTTTGGAGGCTTGTCTCTGGAGAAGCATCCCTGGGTCTCCTGCCTGGTGGAACCATGTTTGCCTTGGTGCTTTGAGAGACTGGAATGCTGGAGCTTGTTCTTTGATCTCCCCCATGTGAGGGGACATTGATTTAGCATTTACTGTGGCTCAAGCACTGTCTAAGGGATTTAGATATATTAACTTAAATTTATAAACCACTGACTGCTGTTAACGAAAGGACCCAAGATGCATAAGAAATGTGTGCATTGTGTTCCTTTGCTTGTATGAAAAGTAACAAATACATGTAACATAAATCTTTTTATATCTGTTTCCATCTGTCTGTCTGCCTGGCTCTGTCTCTCTGTCTGTCTCTGTCTCTTTGTGTATGTGTGTATGTGTATTTGCAAGAAGAGGAAACATATAGAAAGACAGCCAAGAAAATGGTGCATACGTTATTTGAGTTGATGAACTGAGGGACTATGTGTAAACAGTGTGGGAGCCTACAAAAGCTTCCTAGTGATATCGGAGATTGCTTTACACAGCAGGGCTGCATTAGGAGATGGCTTGACCATATGCCTGGTCACCAGGTGCCTGGGATGGTCTGCACTTGGCTGTGCTGGGGGGAGGTCTTTTGCTCCACCCCTTGATATTCCTTTAAAAGCCCTTTAATAGAGACAGAGGGGGGTGCTGAGTTTTGACCCAGGTCCTCCAGAGGATATCCTATGTTTCTAACTGTCTCTCTCCTGTATATTTCTATCTAAATCTCTTATCCCTCACTCCTCAAGAGTCCCTGGGGTAAGTAAATGTGGGAGCTGGCCCCCTACAAAACAGGAGAATTTTCTCATGTAATTTGCTGTTTTTGAATTTTGAGTTGTGTGTGTGTAGGTGTGTACATATGTTCATGTTGGTGTGCATGCACGTGTATGGAGGTGGAGTTCAGTACGGGGTGTCTTCTTCTATCACTCCCCACCTTAGTATTTGGGGCAGGCTTTCTTATTAAATCTGAGGCTCACTGATTTGGGAAGAATAGACTGGACAATGAGCTCCAAGGATCTGCCTGTCTCTGCCCTTCATCCCACAGTGCTAGGGTTACAAGTGCATGTCACTAGGCTCAGCTTTTCTGTGGGTGCTGCAGATCCAAATCAGGTCCTCATACCCGTGCAGTAGGTATTTTATTGACTGAGCCTTGGCCCTGGAATTATTTTTCACCAAGTGGGAGCTGTTTCTATTTCAATAAAAAGTCACTACATTTGTTTTGAAATGGAACAAGATGAAAGCTCTATAGGTCAAGAGAACTTTATGGCTGGGACTCGGGTTGAATCCCAGAGAAAGCAAGCCCAGTGTAATCTTATGCATAGAGCACGGGAGGAAGATGGAGTGGGAGGGACTGATGGAGGGAAGAAAGTAGAAAAAGAGGGTGGGAGAAGAGAAGGTAAGGAGAGAGAAAAACAATCGCTGGAAATAGCAGTTAAAGTCTGCCAGTGTCGAATTAAAACTGTGAGAAGTGAGAATGCACTTGTAACTCACTGTGTATGTGTGATTTTAATCCTAAGCTTTGCCACCTAATAAGACAGGTAGGTCTCACTTTCTCACGCTTCCAGACTCAAATCCTATTGATTAAAATATATAAGATAATTATTATTGTCTTCTGTTGGGATATTGGCTGTTACACAGTGCTCAAATATATGTAGCAGGAAATGGCTGGGTTGGGAATGTGAGAGTCAAGTCTAGGAAACTCACACTCTTAATCAAGATAGGACATGCACTCAAAACTCCAAGTGCACCCAACCCTTTGACACTGTGACACAACATTGCCATCTATAAAGTTGACATTTGAGGACTAACAATCCAGTTTGAAGATTGGAAAAGTATCTCATCATGTTTTAAGTAAGTTTATGGTTTTGTATTAGAAAGCGGTTATAGCTACCCTTAACGACATGCTGCCCCATGCAGCCCATGGTCAAAGGTTGAGCATGCTTGTAGGCACAAAGACTGCAGGGTGATGGGGTTTCAGAGAAGAAAAGGACTCTGTTAGTCAGAAGCAATTAGGGCATTTAGAAAAGGTTCTGTTGCAGTGTGGTTTGGGCCGAGGGAAAGAAGCCTACCCCTAGCAGAGAGTAGATTAAGCATCGAGACAAGGTTGTGGTTAGGGAACCAAGAGTTGTTTGTAACATAGGGTTCTGGTATGGGAGTGCATGAAGACAGGCTGTGAGGACAGGAGCATCAGTGTACAGGGTTTGGGGTTCCATTTCATGTAAGCTGAGGGAAGCGACTTATCCCAAGCTGCAGTGGAGCAGAGTAAGAGAGGACAAAGGAGAGCATGGAAAGACATTTGGAGGTTTGGGGGCTGTAGTCTAGCTGATAAGGATTGTCAAAACCAGGGAAGGAATAAAGCAGGCAGCTATTCAAGACAATTGGTTAAGGGGTACGAGAAGTGCCTGTGGCCTCGGTGTGGGGAGACAGAAAGCAGCTGGGGCCATCTGAGCCTGGTTGTTCAGGAGGCTAGGGCTGAATGAACACATCTAGTGGTAACGGAGTAAAGGAAGAAGAAGAGTCAACATGGATTTGGGCCTTGTACACTGTCTACACAAGTTTGAGACTNGGGTAGGGAGAGATGTGGGAAGGGATGGTGGAGGAAACTGTATCAGGAAGAGCTGAAATCCAGAGAAGAGATTTTTTTTTAAAACAATCAGAGTTTATTTATTTATTTATTTATTTATTTATTTATTTATTTAATAAAAGGAAGATGATCAAACGAGGTAAGGTAGAGGGGCTAGGGAGATGGCTCAGTTGGTAAAATGTTTGCTACATCATCATGAGTACCGGAGTTTTCATCCCCTGCATCCCCTGGAAGCCTTCCAGGGGGCTCTATAATCTCAGCATGGGGAAGCAGTGATGAGGAATATTTGTTTACACTGTAAAGATGCACCTCTGCCTAAGGCGCCTTCTGATTGGTTTGATAAAGAGCTAAATGGCCAATAGCTAGGCAGGAGAGAATAGGTGGGACTTCCAGACAGAGAGAGAGAAACTGGGAGGAGGAATCTAGGCGCTAAGTGCACAATTTTGCCAGCAGACTTGGAGCAAGTCAGATGTGCCATCCTAAGAAGAGATAACAGCTACATGGCAGAATGTAGATTAAAAAAATATGAGTGAATTGAGTTATAAGAGCCAGTTTGGAAAAAGCCTAAGCTAAAGCCAAGCTTTCATAGTTAATATTAAGCCTCTGTATCATTATTAGGGAGCTGGCAGTCCCACAAAGGAAAATCTGACTACATTTGAGAAGACTTGTTAAAGAGCAGGTGATGTTCTCCCTGGTCACCGCCTGGCTAGCCTAGCTCCAGAGAGGCCCTGCCTCCAAAAGGGTAAAGAACAATAACAAAAAAAATTGACCTTTGGCTTCCACGTGTGTATGAGCCACACACCACTCACCTATACATACCCGCCCCCTTCCACACATATACACACACCACACAAATTAGAAAAAAAAAATTAGAGGTGTTAGAGAAAGCAAGTCAATGGGATGATGAGGGGAAGGGCAGTTAGATAACCTCAATTATACTAGTTTAATGAGGGGTCTGGCATAAAGGAGGCCACACACCCAGGAGGTAGTGGGGAGCTGAGGTGAGAACGGCCTTGTAAGGGTGCTGGAAGATCTGGAGAACCTATTTGGAAGAATAGCTGAAGGAACTACAGTTTGCAAATGTCAGGACCATTGGATAAGGCCAAACCAGAAGAGATATCCTATTTGACCCTCAGTATTAAAAAAAAAATTAAATCAATTTATAGTATTTTAAAATTGGTAGATTTTCATTATTCTGACCCCAAGCTATCTTGCCCCTTAGGGCCTGCTTCCTCTGGAGACTGTAGTTGTATTGGGGGTGAAAGGAATAGCTTGTGGTGCCCAGCCTGTCCTTTCTCCTCATTTTGAGTTGAAGCTGGGAAGATGATGTGGTGACGTAGGTGACATACACTTAGGGCTCCTTCAAAAGCTGGAGGTGATATTCAAAAGTGAACGAGGCTGGAAATTCCAGGTGTGGGGACAAGAAAAGCATGTGTGCTAGGGTCAGGGAGGCTCAGGGGCCTCGTGTTGTTCAAGGGGAACAAGCAAGGTAAAGGTACAGGACTTGAGTGGTGAGAGAGGAAGTGAGTAATGAAACCGAAAAGGAGATGTAGGAGCTGAGAAGAGAAGGAAATTGCTTCTGAAACAGGAAGAAGGGAGGAAGACAGACATGGCCAGAGTGGGGCTGCTTCATGCTGGAGAGGCAGGGTTGCTGGGGCAGAGCTTGGAACCATGCCACTGGCTGGGCTTGGACAAAAAATGGAGCAGAAGGCAGCATGAATGTGTAAGTGAGTGTGTATGTGTGTGTGTGTGTATGTGTGTATGTGTGTGTGTGTGTGTGTTGTATCCTGGGGTAAGGCAGTAATTTGATGCTCTTGAAGTAGACTTTCTTTACGTCATTTTGTGATAGCAGGAGAAACCAACTTCTTCCTTAGAATTTCACATATCTTTGTTTGAAAATAGAATTTATTCATACATCAAATATATTGTTTATGCTTAGCTGAGATTGCCTTTTACCTCATGCATCTTCTGTGCTGTTTATTACTGATTTATTTGTTTTTTTTCTCTCTCTCTCTCTCACTCACTCTCACTCTCTCTCTGTGTGTAATATTGCCCTCCCCTCCTTTTGAGATTGTTTCATGAATCAAACAACTTCACAGGAGACATCTTAGAGTATAAAATGAGACAATTAAAAAGCACCCTCTCCCACACACACTGACAAATTGGGCAACGCCCTGCATTGTGCAAGGTCTGAATCTACTTGTTCCTCAGGTGTGTCTGGAGCTCAAGATCTGGTCTCAAGATGGGGATTCAGGCTGTAGATCCATCCAACTTCGTAGAGCCCCCATAGGGCAGGTGGTGCTTGTGGTGACGGCTAGCAATGTGCTTCCACCTGGACAATTGTATGTAGACTATCTCATGGAAGGCAGAGAACACTAGCGACCCAATGCAGATTTACTCCCCATTTGCTTTGGGGATGCTTTCATAAACCGACACCTGCAGTGGCTAATCCACCCCTCTGCATTTGGGTAATGTTTGGGTTCTGTTTCAAAATTACTGGCTAGGAAACGAGCATTAGTCAAGCCAGATAAAAGTACCAGAGAGTCTCAGGGAGGGGCTGGCAGGTCAAAGTGGGGGTGCCAGAGGGTGCATCCTTGGAGTGATAAATCTCATAGATCTCTGGAAGGTAGCAGGACCAGGGGAAGTATGGGTTGATGGTGAGATGAAGGGAAGAAAGAAGAGAGTAAGTGTTTGATCTTCCTAGAGAATTTTCAATTTCATTTCAATAAGAAATTATAGTCAGATTTCAGAATTTGTCCATGTTCAATTATTGTAGTGAAATTTTGTATAAGTTTCTTCTTAAAGTAGAGTCCTGCCATTATAGACATTATAGAAAGAAAGACAAGAAGAATGTGAGAGCCAAGGGTCAGGCAGGACTGGCATGACACTGTCTTCTAGACATGACAGACTGTTGCACTCACGTATTGTAACAGCTATGGTTGCTTGTACAAGACCTGCACAAGATCAAGCCAGCTAACATTCCAGCATGTATTAGAAAGTATTTATAGCTACCCTTAACCACATGCTGCCCCATGCAGCCCATGGTCAAAAGTTGAGCATGCTTGTAATGTAGAAGGATTCATGAGGCCCCATCCCTATTTGATTAGCAATTGACAGTTGAAAGTGTCCAAGAAAGGGAGAGCCAGTTTTTTTTTTTCTTTTCTTTTTAAAGGTTCAGTCCTTGATCTGCTGACCACACACTAGTTGATGACCCCACACCACTGAGTGTATGAGGACCACATATTGGTCTCGTTGGGTTATGACAAAGAGGAGGACATAAAGTTGGGAGGGGTGAGTGAGGAGGTGGATCTGGAAGGAGGTAGGGGGTGAATATCATCAGAATACATTGTATGAATTAGTGAAGGTAGATTAAATGACACGTGGTAGGATTTCATGCTGTTCTAAATGTAATGATTTCCAGCCTGAGTCTGTAGCTTGGTATTTGTTAAAATGCAATGCACCCAGACTGATGTGAGTGAACATCCCTGTCTTGTTCCCAATACTTGGAGGAAATACATTCAATATTTCAGGATTATATATGATGTTATCTCTCCATTTTTCAAAGATTTTTTTTATCAAACTGAGGAAGCTCATTTCTACTCCTAGTTCACTGACTTTTGTAGTACAAAGACTTTTGTAGTGAGTAGACATAGGCTCTTGTCAGAAGTCTTATTGGGTGGATGGGATGGTCTTTGGTTTTTCTTCTCTGATTTGTTATTCCAGAAAATTACATCAAATGATTGAATCAATCTAACATTCCAAGGATAATAATTGGAGTATTTATTCTTTATTGTAAACTTGGTAGGGTTTTGAATCACCATGGAAACCTCTGAGCATGTCTATGAGAGACTTTCTAGATTAGGCTAATTGAGATGGAAGACTCACCCTAAATGTGGGTGGCATCATTTCATGGGCTGGGGCCATGGCTGAATAAAAAGGAAAAGGAACCCTACCAGTATAGCATTCACGGCTCTTTGCTTCCCCTAACTGTAGACACAATGTGACCAGCTGCCTCATGTTCCTCCTGCTCTGATCTCTCTGGGATGATAGTCAAGACACTTGAACTTTGAGTCAAATGAAAGCCGTTTAAACATTTCTTAAATGGCTTTTGCTACTTTTTAAAAAGATATGATTATTTTATTTTTTGTGTATGGATGATGGCCTGCATGTGTGTCTGTGTACCATGTACATGCCTGGTATCCATGGAGGCCAGACAAGGGCACAGGATCCTCTGGAACTGTAGTTACAGATGGTTGGGAGCTGCCATGTGGGTTCTGGGAACTGAATCTCAGACCTCTGGAAGAGTAGCCAGGGAATAATAGATACAATTAAAATAAAAGAAATTAGTAAATAGTTATAGTTATACTTTAGTATTTAATGTTGGGCTTTGGTAAGTTGTATTTTTAAGAATTTTTTTCATTTTATTTGAATTGTCAAATTTGTTTATGTGTCCTTAAACAATGGCTATATAAACAATATATATAGTTTATATATATAAACACACTAATAGTCTCTCTTTAGTTTTGTTAGAACAATTTATGATTTTTATTTCTTCTCCCTGTTTGATTTCCTAGAGAATTTTTAATTTTGATTTGCTGGCTGCTCTTTCATAGGTTAGAGTTGGGCTAGTTTTAATTTTGTTTGTGTGTTAGAGATCTTCAAATGGTGTCAGGAGAATACAAGCACTAGTAGTGACGACTAAGAGTTAATAATAACCTATTTTTAACTCCCCAGTGGGCAAGGTGCTGCAGCCTACTCTCTAACAGGTTATGTCTAATCTTCCATGCAGTATTGCAGATTTCAAAAGGTCAGTCGCCTTGCCTAGGGCCACACAACTGCCAATGGCTTACTCAGACTTTAGAGTCATGTGCTTTCCAGGAAGGATGCCATATCACCTCTCCGTAGGGTTAGAAGATTCTCAGCTCAGTTGATGGACTTGAATTCTGTTGTCTCTAGGCTGTGTGTAGACTTTTAGTGTCACTCGCTAATGAGCTCACCAGACAGAGTGTCCTCCTGTCTCTGGCAAAGGACATCCATCCCTTCTAATTTAGACCTCTGTCAAACACTAAACCTTTCTCAAAAGTGATTTCATACAAATCTTACGCGGTCCCGGTACAGATGTTGTACACACCACATATCTGCACATAAGACCTAAGAGCATGCTTTCCTTCTCAAAGATAATCAGCTAGCTTACAAGCATTTATTCATTATGTAAACAAAGTTTTATTCTAATGATTTATACGTGTCTAATTCCAAAAAACACACCAGGCACGAGTAGAACAGCAAACATAATACTGATGCTATGTACATCATACACACCAGCCTGTCTTTATTTTTTAAAAAAAATTCATGAGCTGAAAGTTATTATTCTTTTCCAAATTCACAAGATGGGGTAAAGAGCAGGTTCAAACTCATGACCCCTTTCTCCAGTACCCAAGTCTTCTTATTGCATTGGCCTGTGTTGTTATTATTTATACTACAGATACTAAAGAAAAGAATCCATGGGTCAGTGAAATAGTTCTATGGGTAAAGACACATCTGTGCAAGTCTGGTGACCTGAGTTCTGTCTCTAGAGCCCACATAAAGGTGGAAGGAGAGAACTGACACCTCAAAGTTGTCCCCTAGTCTTCACATACATGTTGTGGTATGTGTGCCTGCACAGACACATACACATTCCCCCTCCCCCACATTCTAAATGCATTTTAAAAAATCGGAAAAGAATTCAAAATATAAGTCATGCAAAACTTATTTATAACACCAATGTATGAGTCACCAAATTCCTCTGTTATATTCATTTAGAAAAATAAGTATTGAAAATTGCCCTGAGCTTTCTGTTATAAAACACAAACTTATAGGGGCTGGAGAGATGGCTCAGTGGTTAAGAGCACTGACTGCTCTTCCAGAGGACAGAGAAGTTCAATTCCCAGCACCCACATGGCAGCTCACAACTGTCTGTAACTCCAGTTCTAGGGGACCTGACACCCATGGCAAAACACCAATATACATAAAATAAAAATAAATAAATTTAACAAAAAGATTTGTTAAAAAAGAGTCAAATTTATAATGGCAAGCTTGATGAGTAATTTTTCATTAAATAGCTATGTCAGATTGTAAGTCAATAAGAATACTTAATTCAACTTCAAAATGTTTTAAAAGTGGGTTGTTTAAAACAGGTATAGAATAGGGATGGCATGGCTACAAGGGAACTAAGTCCCACCTAACAACCCTGCTGCCCTGATGGACAAGCCATACTTGACTCTCTGAAGATGCTCTCAGCAGCTCATAGAAAAATCTGTCAGTCAAAAGGTCCATGTCACACATGTATGCACTACAACAGCCACACACCCAACTTTCATTTTGTGGTTGTGGCTTTTCGTCTCCACTGCAGGATTTTAAGGTCTTTGCTAGTGGAAACCCCTCTTCCAGTTCTCTGTGATCTTTGCAGGGAACTTAGTGGGATCCAGTCCATTGACTAGGAACGAAATAGTGGTAGATAGCTAAAAGTGCTTTGAGGGTACAAGGGGAGACACTCAGGAGTAAACACAGGAGAAAGTGAAGATGACGTGGGCGCCTGGCAGAGGACATTGGTTGTGTAAGAGGGAAGTAAGCTGGGCAGCCTGGCTGCCTGCTTGCAGGACTCAGACGCTCAGCTGGAGAAATTATAGCACATCCCACCATTCAGTGTGCCCCCCTCCCCCATGCACAGGGCACAAGGGGTGTTAGGAAGGTTCTAAAGCAGTGGTGACCCACTCTCACTCCAGGTTGGGTTGGATATTCTGGAAGATATTTGTTTTTTGAACCACCAGACAGGCTGTCTCCTGAGATCTGCCCCAAAAATGGAACTTGGAGGAGAATCAACTGGCCTCCGTTCAAACCAGACAAACTGAAACAATGCTACGAGCTGGAGGAGGACCTCAAGACCCACAAGAAACACTCACTTCCCTTCAGCCTGTGGCATACAAGCATTTAGCTGAATCAGCGAGCTGTGTGAGACTGTGGACCCCTCACTCCTTAGAACATGAATATAATGTCTTTTGTGGGACTGAGGAAGAGGTGAAACATTAAAAAAGAATGAAATTAAGTGTTATTACAAGCCACATGGACATGTCATAGACCACAGGTGAGTGTGACAGAAGTGTATTCACAATCTAGAAGGTCCTCAGGCTCTAGCAAATTAGTCATACTCCTTAAAAAATCCTAAGGATGATGACATTTGCTATCCTCTGCACTCAAGTAGGTGGGAAGATGTTTCCTAAAGTGGAAATGTTGGAGGTAAGGGTTGACAAAGATGAAGCTCACACTGGTGGACTTGTTGGAAACAGGTATGCTAAGGCTGATGGCATTGTGGTCCTTTGGACATGGTCCCTAGTCTTGTAGGTGAGCCTTCTGTCTGGGGATGGACCATAAGCGTTTGACTCATGCCCACTGGCTTCTTTGTCTCTCTGTCACTGTTTCTGTTTCTTTCTCTTTCTCTCCAACTATGTTTCTCTCTGTGCAGTCTTCTCTCCTACACTTTCCATGAGGAAGAGCAAGAAGGACCAGAGAATGGATTTAACTTTAAGGGCCTTGAAGGAAAGCTACTTCCTTAGTGAAAAGCAAACAGCTCAGTCTGGATGTGGGGTCAACGTGCCCTGGAATGCAGGGTCATTTGTCACAGTCAGTCACCTGATGCTGGGTGTGCAGGGTGTTTAACCAAACCAAAAACAATGAGTATGTTTGCCATTAACTCTAGGCGCTCGCCATAAAACCAGAAGGGGAGGATCAGGGTTATCAGTTTGATACTGACTGCCTTCAGCAAACAGCTCTGCCCAGGACAAAATGGTTCCTCAGATCAAGTCACTTAAATTCATTCAACACATGGTAATTGGCCACATTTTTTTGTGGATACAAAGTTGAAAAGATTCAAACCCCTTAGTGTTTTCAAGAGTCATGTTAAAAGCTAGCTGAAGGCAAAAACAAAACAAAACAAATCAAAAACCAAAACAAAAAAAACCAAATGATATTAATTTGTTTTAAAAACTGATTTTCCTTTTAAACCAAATCTCTCTGTGGGTAGAAGGGAGTTAAGGATTTTTCCAAAGGAAGAAGGAAGCGTAGATGTTTGCCAGGATTGCAAGATGGAAGTGCTGGGGTAGGAGCAAAGGTTTGTGAGAGATAGGAGTAAGTGAGAGACGGGAAGAACAGGGCATTCCAGAGAACCTGCTTTAGTTTGGGCAAGCTGAAGGTGAAGATGGCAGAGGGTGGGGACTAGGAGCATGGGACTGAACTCAGAAGGCCTCACATATGCTTCAGTGGAGGAAGGGAAGCCAGGGANGAGTGCTGAGCAGGCAGTGGTGTGGCCATGTTGGCTACCTGGGAAGATCAGTGCAATGACCTCAGAGACAGGTGAGGTGGCAGAGTTGTTACTATGTGCTGTGAAGTGGTTCTGGGTGAAGAGAGAGGGCTAGTTTACAGCAGATGCTGAGAGGTGACCCCGAGGAGTAGTTAGGCCTAGGTGAACAGTCAGAGATCTTCAAAGCAGCTGTGGGTATGGTGAGGGGACAAGAAGAAGCAAGAGTAAGATGGTGATCAGCCGGCTCTGAGCAAATCCTAGGGCCTCAGAGCTCACTTCTGAGAGCCCTTCTCTTGTTACAGGACCATTCCTCTAACAGGAGTCTCTAGTAACTTAGTTTGCAAAGAATGCATGGAGTGGGCTGGTTAGTTCTGGAGACACTTGGGAAGAGGGAACCACAATTAAAGACTTGCTTACATTAGATTGGCAGTTGGGCATGTCAATGTTGTATTTTCTTGATTAATGATTGGTGAGGGAAGGTCCAGCCCACTGTGGGTGGTGCCAGTTCTTGGCAGGTGGTCTTGGGGTACAGAAGAAAGAATAACCCATGGACAGCAAGCCAGGAAGTAGTGTTCTGTCATGTCCTCTGCTTTAGTTCCTGCCTCAAGTTCCTGCCCTGACTTCCTTCCATGATGGGTTGTAAGTTGTAAGTCAAAGAAACAAATTCCTCCTCAAGTTGGCTTTAGTTAGTGTGTTATCACAGCAACAAGAAAGCAAAACAGTTAGCAAGTATGTTCAACATACTCAGTCCTGCAGAAGGACCACAACAAATTTTATTGTAGAAAGAGAAGAGAATAAACAGGAAAAGCATTTGAAGTAGTTGACCTCAAGGAACAGCTTGAAGAGTATGTTAATTACTGGCCATGGCACTGTGTGCANGTTACTTAATTTCTTTGATCCTCAAATCCCTAAAAGCAAGAGAGTCANAGCAGCTTCTTTCTACTGTCACCAGAAGGATTCAATTAGTCAAAGATGCAAAGTGCCAAGCCTGTCNCAGGTAAGCATCCAGCAAGTGTTAGCTGTTGGAGTGCCTGCTGTTGTGGTTTGAGTATGAAATGCCCCATTACAGGCTCNGGTGTTGGAATCCAATCCTAATNCACAGATTGAGAGATGACGGAACATGAGGTCTTAAACTTCAGCCTTAGCTGTGGGTCCATCTTTGATGACCTCATCTCTGAATGGACCATGAAGGGACACATCTTTGAAGGAAATATCTTGTCCCACGAGCCTTTCGTCTTTCTGTGTTGTTGTTTGCTTTTTGCATTTGTGTTTTGGCTTCTTGGCTGCTATGAAGTGAGCAGCCTCTATCACATGCTGACCTCTCCTCAGGCCCAGAATGATGGAGCTAGCTGACTGCAGACTAAAATCTCTGCAGAAAAACATGAAACAAAATAACTCTTCCCTCCTTTAGCTGATGTACACCAGTATTTTGTCTCAGTAATGAAAGCTGGTGAATGTGACTGCTTTTGTTCCTGTCCTCCAAGGAGACACACCTCTAGAGACCATCTTTCTTCTCCCTCCTTAGTTTCTAATGAGTTTTATCATTCACTGATAGTCCTGCAGCAGAACAAAAGATTCCCCCTCCCCTTTACAAAGCCTGTAAACAGTCAGACCTTTGGAGAATTCCTTATCTATTGCAACCTCCATTCTTCTGTTCCCTGAGATCAAAAACATCTTTCTCCCCCGGGTTATTTTCACATTTCTGTCTTATTTGGTTGAGAGAGGATCTGCATGTCTATAAATGCGCACATCCTACCCAGAAGCTGAATTCTCATCAGGAGACCTGAAGGTGCTAAGTCCAACTTTCTTTTTCTTGATTCTTGTCTCCACGACTCCACTAGGAAAATGTGGTGTGGAATTGATGGGGCCCAGGTACAGGACACTGGGTTCTTCCTCATATTCACAGGCACATCTGCTCCTGAATTAAATTTGGGATTTGATACACCACAGCCCAGTGCCTTGTCACTGCCTGGTAACCCATGGGCTGAAAATAGGCTTTCTGTGAACGTGGAGTTTCTGAATCACATTCCCCTTATGTCAAATCACGTGGCAGGTAAACAGTGGACTAATTCAGACCCTCCACACCAAGGAAAAGCACACACTAGGGGAGGAGTTAACCTCTCCAAGGCTATGTTTGTTTTCTTTGCCTTTCTCTTGCCCTGGAAATGTCTTTTGAAGTTTTGAAGCACTTCTGCCATCCTTTGACTTACTCCTTTGTCCTTCAAAGGTCCACTGTCCCCCAAAAGTGCCACCTATCCACCCCTCCTGAATCCCTGCACTCAGAGGCTTCTGAATCTTCCAAGACAAGCATTTGTCTTGATTGGGAATAAGTCAATGGCCTAGCCTGTGGACCAGCACAGTATCTGCAGAGAA
>LZPO01076144.1:68842-85444 GCA_001675575.1 Neotoma lepida
GTATGGGGTAACAATGAGAATTTGGGGTCTCAAGCACTAGGATGCATGTTTGGCATTATAAATAAGCAAGTAGGTGCTTGCTAGGTGATCAATGTGAAGTTAAGATGAGGGTTCCAGGTCACCCTCAGAGTTCATACGCTGCACAAACTTCTTTCTCTACAAGTTTATTCCGTAAAGACAACAAATCTGTCTGATCTGANAATATGTGCAACACGGTGCAGGTCAAATACATAACGGGAGAGTGAGGAGGTATAGGTCAGGACAGAAGCCTTGTCCCATCAGGACAGATGGGAGCTTACTCAAAGGGCTACTTCAGATGTGTCATAGGGTTCACGGCTGTCACAGTTCCGACTTTGTTGGTTTGGATCCAGGAACAGGCTAACCCAACTCCAAGTGTAAAACTGANCTTAGACAAAAAGTCAGGGATATGTATATTTTCTCAAAACTATCATTTCTGATTGCTCAGAATTTACACTACTTCATTTTGCTGCATACTAGATATTTGAAATATTTAATAAGGTCAGTTTGTTTGTGTTCTGAGTCATGATTTCTTATTAGAAAATGGGACCAGAAGCCAGTATGTTTAGCTGGTCAAAGAATGACAGCCTAGGAGCCCAGCACAGCAAAGTTGAGNTCAGAGGAACTTTGGAACCTGAGTAGAGAGACAACAGGGTAGAGCTGGGGTCTCTGGTGACAAACGTAATCACCAAGGTTTTTATCCACTAGGATTGGTGCTAGCACAGCAGATTAGGGAATTACAGAGAGAAATAGATTTAGTATTGCTAGGTAGAAGAATATGCAAGTTTCCTTCTAAGAGAGGAGAGAATCTCAGTGGAAGGTAAACTGTCTTACTTGAAGTTAGCTATCACACTGTTATTCTGATGAGGCTGTGTTGTGTTAACACTCAGGCAAGCAGAGAATNCACGTTAGCACAACTTTGTTCCCAGTCTTTCATGTGTTCACATGACATATTGGAATGCAGGGAGCAGGTATGTGCAAATGACCTTANGCCCTGCTCCATGTTGCTTTGACAATGTGACACCAGGTACTGGTGGTTGCTCAAGCTCAGCTTCTTTCACCCGATGTTTAAGGTAGGACTTTTCTGGCACACAGGAGCTTATATTGCTAGTTCCTTGGCCATCATCTCAAAATGCCTTCAAAAGGAATGTAGGGAGGGCTAGCTGGNGTGTTAGCTACTCTGTGTGTCCAGCAAGAGTGCCTTGGTCCANTTCTCTATGGAGACAATGGTCAGACTCTGCCTGGTTCCAGAGACTTGGACCTGACTGGTGCATTGAAGGAATGAAGAAACACGCACTCACNCANGCACGCACGCATGGAAAAGTGGGATTTGGGTGGGCTGGGCTTTCTGATGGGGGAACTGGGTACTGTGGAAGCTCAATATGTTTATTGCATACAGTTGAACAGAGAGGCAGGGGACACCGCATGGAGCTGAACAAGGAGGTGGGCTTATTACAAACATAAGCAAAGAGGAGGGGTTATGGTATGCAGCTGTATCAAGGAGACAGGTTTAGCAAGTTTCGGTAGGAGCAGACTCTGTTGGGGAGCAGTAAGTATTCAGGCTGTAAATAGCCCTGGGAGAGAACGCTATGGTGGAACATTTNCCACACACACTGTCAACATTTGCACTTGGACCATGAGAGAAGGATTTGCCATTTCCCTCTGAGCCTCACCGGGGTGGGGGTGGGGGTGAGGCTTTGCCATTTTCCCCATGGATCTGGGGCTAGGGTCTTTGACATGTCTGTGCGCATGTCAACACCACCCATGAACTCAGGGCTTGACTCACTCAGGGTTTCCTCCACTTCCTACAGAGTAAGCCTCCATTTGCCCCAAGAAACCCTTGTCCTTCACCCATCATCCTCTGAAATGGTAGGGAGTTTCCTCTAAGCTCCATGGCTGTCAGTTGTAATCCACAGGAGACTCACCTTTGAAAATTATTGTGGAGATGAACCAGGTTTAAATTGTGACCCCGACGGCCCACGAAAAACATATAGCCAAGTAGCACTGGCTGCCTTATGAAAAATTCTCCTGTCTTCAGAGTTAACTCTTACCTGGGACAGACCGACTCTTCCTAGGCTCCATTACAGCCTCACAGGGCAAGGGGCTGCCACTACTTATAATCCCATTCCATCACCACTAATGTGTTGTTCTGAATAGATGAGCACCGAGCAGTCTACAGAAAGATGGGCTCACGGTGAAATTTCATAGGGAACTCAAGAGAATGACACAGACACAGTAGAAGGTCTTGTCAACCCAATCACCNTCACTAATGATTATTTACCCAGCTTGGACAAGGTGCTCCGCTCTGTTGACTGCATGCTGAGTGAGTCCCAGCAATGGTAACAAATACGAGTTCTAATGTCAGGAAAACATCACGGCCTTCTGCTAGCNTAAGTCATCACTTGGTTATTATTCTTTTTATTGTGGCTGGAACACTGGTTAATTCAATTCTGTCCTCTGAAGTGAACTTTAACCGGGATTAGTTTTTTTATGCCAACTCAGGACATTGCTCATAAACAAGGGAAAATAAGCCTTGAATTGGTTTTCTGAACCTTTTCAGCTTTGCGTCTGCATATATACGTACCCTGTGGTACAGTGTGTTTAAACATAGACTACTATGTCAATCACATAGGGTAAGTCCTCAATGTACCCAAAGCAGAACACACTGAAAATCAAAGNCTTACATTGTATATTTAACTATTTTTTAACTAAAAATAATTATTTAATTAAAATAATTTAATATTAATCCACCTATGGAGATTAACGTATATATTTCTATAAATTAATTTATAACCTTAAATATTAACAAAAGATTTCAGTAAATTTTAGACAAAAAAGTAAATAATTAAGTTAAGTCTGCTATGTAAGTTCAAGTACTGTATAAATATAGATATTTTGATAGATCAGGGATTATTTACACATTGCCTGGTCATTGCTGGGTGTTAAGGATGAGTGAGGGAAGGTCCTCCATCCCCAGAGGAGATGAAGAGTAATAGGACACCGAACAAAGTCACCTCATGGGAGCACAGATTGGGGGGACTAGAGGCCTCTTGTCTCCCTTTCCTTCTTGAAGAGCCTTGAATATTGAGCACACTTACTGGTACCGAACTCTGTATTCTGTCAGGAGGATTCCATCTGCCAATAGTCAGAGAACAAAAGGGCACAGAACTATAGGAACCCTGGCTGAAGAGTATTTTGTGCAGATGAATTGGAGTTCAGTTTTCAAAAACAAATCTCAGAATGTACAGCACGCAGCTACAATAAGCAACAAACAATGATGGTAGTGAACAATTATAGTTCCAACATCTTCACTAAACCCAAAGCTAAAAAAACATAGTCTCAGGTCTGTGCTCTATGATTATTCCAGAAGAAGTAGCCATCTTTTGCTATATGGGCTGTAGGCTTATCTTCTGTCTAGTGAAGCACAAACACCCCCTCCACACATCAGCTGCCATTCTTGAAGCCAGTGGAATTCCATATTCAGCAAGAATCTCATGTCCAGTGCTTGCTGGAGATAATGGGGGCAGGGAACTAATTAGTGATGAGGAAAGCATTTAGGGGCTGTGCAGCTTACATACCTACGGGTCACAATAATGGTTTCTTGTGGTAACGNAATCAAAGGCATCTCATGATAAGATGCCACAGTCAGAGCAGACAGTGGGTTTGTGGACTTCACTCCCTCGATTAGATTTCTGTGGCTGAGCCACAGGAAGCCATCAGAGGGTAAAGACAATTTTTCTCAATAGTGTAACCCGAGGAAAAATGTTCAGTATGCATTTTTCCTTTTTTTGACATGTAAAACTTTATTTTCTGTGCTCTTCCTGCCNTTGTCTCCTGGCTNTTCATTNTGATGGTTGTGGTGAATGGACTGGAAATGTCTTTTTTCTCACCTGCTGGAGTTACACCCTCAGAGGAGGAGACTTTGCCCTGGGTACTGGGAGAGCCATGTTCGCTGTGATTTCCTCAGAGGGCTCTTTATTGCTCTCCTTGGGGTTAGGTTCACAAACCACAACTTCCTTTTCTCCTACCAGCTTTAGTTTTATTTAGTCAACAACAACAACAACAACAACAACAACAACAACAACAACAACAACAACATAGTTTAGAAATAATCCCGAGTCATTGTAAAAGAAGATAGTCAAAGGGTTATTCCATTTTCCTCACTGCTGAGTGACAGTATCTGAGTTCTCATGGGGTACATCAAAACTTGTTTTCAAAGTGAGCCCCTGCCTTAGGACTGGGCTGTGATGCTGTAATGCTGTTACAAGCGATGATGACTGCATGGCATTAAAGTTAACCGCAATTCTGTATCACTTAAGAGATGATGACAAGGAAAGAAAATGCCTGAATATGTTTAAGTACTGGAAAATTTATTTCCTTGCTATTTTTGGTCTTAGTTTGATCTAATCTACAGACATGGAACCTGTGGGNAAGAACAGCTGTTTGTCTGTCCCTCTGTCTCCAGTTCTATCCATTCTTTTTCTCTGGAGGATGCCGGTAACTACGCTCAACGCCTATGTTTTTATTGAGAAATGTGAGTGGGTGCCTCAGATCCTTCTGCTTCATCAGATAGAACATAAAAGGTCCTTATCCATCACCCCCCACTGAGAGTAGAGGGTGAGGTTAATCTCATCCCTTCATACTTAGGACAGAAGTTCAGGAAACAAAAACAGTGGCACTCTTCCTTGAATTATTACTGATGTATATAAAGGCTTTATCAAGCTTCCTGAATCTCGTTCAAATCTTCACACACTGATCCTCATGACAAGCCTATGATACAGGAGCTGTTCTTTGCTGTGCTCTGCAGGGCTCCAGGGATTGACCTAACAGAAAATCTGCCACTGGATTGCCTAGACTCTTGGATGGGGAAGCCATAGCACCCTAGAAGCTCAGTATATTTATTGCATACAACTGAACATGGAGGTGGGGTTGTTGTATACAGCTGAACAAGATGACAGGTTTACCTGATCTCTGGAGAGCAGACTCTGTAGGTGGAACAGTCTGCAGGCTGTAGGCTTCTGGAGGGNGAAAACTGTGGTAGACATTTTCTGCACAAACTATCAANATTTGCACTTGGACCTAAGAAAGGCTTTGCTACCCTCTGAGCACCACTTGGGGGAAGGCTTTGTCATTCCTATGGAGCTGGGGCATTGGGGTCTCATGTCAACAGCACACATTCACTCAGTACTTCACTTATTGCCTACAGTTATTACCATTCCCAGTTTCTGGACAAGAAGACTGAGGAACAGAAGGGTAACATCAGTTTCCCAAATTCACACAACTAGTAAAGTGGGGAAGAGAGATTCAAATTATACAGTCTACTCCTGATCTTCACTCTCACTGATACCCCACCTCACTCCTGATACCCCACTCTCTACACAGTTACTCCCGGTACCCCACTCTCACTCTCTACACCTATCTGTGCCTTTCTGTGCCTGTCTTTGCCTGTCTGTGCCTGTCTGTGCCTATCTGTGCCTGTCTGTGCCTATCTGTGCATATCTGTGCCTATTTGTGCCTGTCTATGCCTATCTGTGCCTGTCTGTGCATATCTGTGCCTGTCTGTGCATATCTGTGTCTGTCTATGCCTATCTGTGTATGTCTATGCCTATCTGTGCCTATCTTCTGAAAAACAAGAAGCAGATGGTTGTGCACCTGCACCTTCTTTGTGACAGAGGTGATTGTGTCCACTACTTTCCAGGTAGTATTTCAAGCAGAGTGGACACTAATCCCAACTTGGACCACCTATGATTCTGAGAGTTGTACATCAGGTTTGCTAGTCTTTTGGTGACCAGTCTGTCCCTCTTAAATTTTAGGAAAAAGTTGCATCTATGAACTTGAACTTTATATGCATTACTAATAGAGATTTAAAATGAGATAGTTTCTCAATTGTGTACTTCAAAGGAAAGTATAGAGGAATCAATAGCATTGTTTTGACAGTTGAGGTCAAAATACTCATGTCATTCATTTTTTTTTTTAAAGACTAAACCACTTTACTGTGCTTTGAAGACTTACATATAAGTTAGGCCTTGTAGAATTCCTCTGATGTAGGAGTGTTCGTGGAAATCAGGTGAGATTGCTCTATGATCCCATAACCATTGATTTACTTGAATTTCACACCTTCCTCTAGGGATTAAGCTTAATGCTCTCTTTTATAATTTCAGTGAGTCATGTGACAATGGTTATTTCCCCTAATGCAATGTTAAGATATAGACCCATACTGAGTTGGTTTGTGGCGTCATGGCAGTTGTTGACTTGTTCAATTGTCCTTGTCTTGGACTTTGTGTTTGGAGAATAGCTTGTTTGAAATGTTTATTCTGTCCATCGGTATCGCCTCCTGTTTTGCACCTGATTTGAACCTTTTTTGTGTGGATTGATGTGTGGTGTGCATGCATGTTCACTTCTATGTTCTAGTTTTTTTGTTGCTGTGATGAAACACTGGCTTGCGGGGGAAAGGGTTTATTAGGAAGCAAAGGCAGGAATCCGGAGGAAGGAGCTGCAGCTGAGACCACGGAGNAAACATTGCTCACTGGCTTGCTCCTAGGCACACGCTCAGCTACCTTTTCTATGGAGCCCAGGTCCACCTGCCCAGAGATCTGCCATCTATGATGGTCTGGGCCTGCCTACTTAGCAATCAAGAAAAGGCCTCACAGACATGCCCACAGGCCAAGCCAGTTGAGGTAATTCCTTAACTGAGGGTTCTTCTTCCCTAGGTGTGTCGAGNTGACATACAAGATGAGCTGTTACAGCAGTGGTTCTCAACCTTTGGGTCATGACTCTCTTAGGGGTCAAATGACTCTTTCACAGGGCCACATACCAGATATCCTGCACAGCAGATATATACGTTACATTCATGACAGTAGAAAAATTATAGTTATGAAGTAGTAATGAAGTAGTTTTATGGTGGGGGGTCACCACAGCATGCGGAACTGTATTAAAGGGTTGAAGCATCAAGAAAGTTGAGAACCACTTTGTAACAACATGTATGAGGGTGCATTTGTGTGTGTTCTTGCATGTGGGCATGCGGGCTTGTGGGTGTGGGAGTATGTGGGTATGTGTGTTGAAAGCTGACATTTGGTACCTGTCTTGATTACTCTCCACATTATGTACTGAGGCAATCTCTTACTTGAACCCAAAGCTCACCAATTTAGTTAATCTAGCTAGCCAGTTTGCTCTGGGGGNTCCTGTCTCTTTCCCCCAGAGTTGGGATTACAGGTGGCCATTATGCCTGCTTGGCATTTAGGTGGGTGCTGGGAATTTGACCTTTGGTCCTCCTCATACTTGTTAAGCAAGTCCTCTACCCACTGGGCCACCTCCTCATTCCCCTAATTTTAACTTTCAATTTAATTTAATAATAAGGTTGTCTGGAGACCGAATTCTAAGCTCTCCAGATGTAAAGACGACATAAGTAAAGATGCTGGTTAGTGAGCAAAAACAGCTCAANGTTGGAAAAAGAACTAATGTGCCTTGAGTATCTACTAAGTGCATAGAATTATACTACCGCTTTGTATATGTTTTCTCATTTAGTTCCCAAGCCAGTTATATGAAGTGATTGCAAATCACCTTCTTTCTTGGCTAGAGAAAGTGATATTCTAGGACTTGAGTGTTTTTCTCGAGGACTCCAATAATGACCAGGGCTGACATGCCAACATGGCTCTGCCGAACTATGATGTCACTGCTTCCACCAAAGAACGCACATGAAAAGTCAGAGGATAAGAGTTTTTATGCTGATTTCTTTACTCTGCAGCTTTTAATTGTGTACCTACTACAGTGTCAGTTACTCCAATAGTACTTGGCAATTCGATGTTGTTCAAGTTAGAAATTATTCTGTTTTGAAATTTTGCCTTTAAGGTAAAGGTGAGAGAAGATAGGTTTAAAGGATAGGTTTAAAGCATATGGATAAATAAATACATTTTATGGTAAATATTTTAATAAAATNTGGAGGTCAGGGATGACCTCGCTNAACCATAACCTTGAATGTCAGCTTGGAATGGTAAAAATGATCCGTGACCTGGAAGAAGAGCCTCTACATGTAGGGTACAGCTTGTGCGAAAGCTATAAGGAGAAAATTATTATTGGAAAATGAAAAAAGGCAGGGTGGGTGAGCCTACACAGTGTGAGGGGAGACAGGAAGGAGGTGGCTAGAAAGATAGGGTGAGTTGGATATTATAGAGCCTTGTTAGTCAGGGTATCATNGGAAATTCCTGGAGAGTTTTAAGTAGGGGATTGATATGATTTGATCATTTGTGAAATTCACATAATGGACTAAAAGGGTAAATGTGGAGTTGGAAGAAGCCATCAGTAAGCTACATGAAAAGTAGTAGTTGGGGCAGAAGTTGGGCTGGTGCCTACAGCAGGGTGGTGTTGGGGATGATACTCAAGCCATGTAGGGATGAGACAGAATCTGCAGGACCACTACAGTGCAGATGAAGAGTGTGGAAAGCAAGGTGCTATCTTCTATAAATCNAAGTTTCAGGTCAACATAGCAAGAAGATCCCATTCATGTAACAACAGACATTATAACATACACAAAGGGAGAGAATTCAAATAAAACCAGGATATATAGACACAACTTATTTTTCCTGGAAGTTAACCGTAGAGCGGTCAATTCTTTCAATTGTTCTAATGGTACATCACAATTCTAAACTTAATACCACTTGGAAGGTGTGTGTGGGGAATAATTCTAAAATAAATTCACATACACACACAGTTGATAATAATTAAGGAAAAATTTCTCTCTGAGATATTAATATGACTTATAAAATTATAGAGCTTGAAACTGACCATAGTCACATTGAACTCAGAAGAAAAGGCCATGGAGTAGAGCAGCAACAAGTCCAGGAGTGAATACAAGCATATACACAGCTTTCCAATAAGATGGAGATGCTTTTTAATGAGTTATGCATTGACAGAATGTTTTGCAAATATGACATTTAGTAGTTGTGACAGGTGGCTTAAGCTGTAAGAAATACAGTATACCTTATGTTGAGAAAAGTACAAAGTGAAGAGAGCTTGTTTTTAAATATGGTGTCAGTACCGAGAGTCAATAAAGGAAAGTTTAAATTATCTGCAATTAAAAATTTAAATGCAAATGAAAATAATGGGAGAAATATATAACATCATATTGTGGAAATAATTCCCACATGATAAGTCCTGAAAGGAGAATGAGCTGTGGTGCTGGGTGAGGTGACACCTGCCCGTCATCCCCTGCCCTTGAGAGGTTGAGGGATGACAGTTTTGAGTTTGACATCCTGGGCTACAGAGTGTCCACTGGTAGCTATTTATGNTAAGTATTCTGTCTGCATAATAAATAAGNAAGAGCAACGTTTCCAGTCTCACCTGCCCGAGTCCACTCATGAAATCTTTTCTACTTCCCTTTCCCAGGGGAGAGCCAGGTTTCCCACATTGAACCCTCCTTGGTACCTCGTCTCCCTGGGTCTGTGGATTGTAGCATGGTTATCCTAAATACAGCTAGTATCCACTTATGAGTGAATATGTACCATGTTTGTCTTTCTGGGTCTGGGTTACCTCACTCAGAATGATTGTTTCTAGTTCCATCCATTTGCCTTCAAATTTCCTGCTGTCATTGTTTTTAACAGCTGAGTAATACTCCATTGTGTAAATGTACCACATTTTCTTTATCCATTCCTTGGTAGAGGGACATCTAGGTTGCTTCCAGGTTCTGGCTATTATAAATAAGGCTGCTATGCACGTAGTTGAGCAAGTGTCCTTGTGGTATGATGGAGCATCCTTTGGGTATATGCTCAAGAGGGATATAGCTGGGTCTTGTGGTAGATTGATTCCCACTTTTCTGAGAAACCATACTGATTTCCAAAGTGGTTATACAAGTTTGCACTCCCACCAGCAATAGAGGAGTGTTCTCCTTGCTCCACATCCTCTCCAGCATGAGCTGTTGCTTGTATTTTTGTTCTTAGCCATTCTGACAGGTGTAAGATGGAATCTTAGAGTCATTTTGATTTCCATGATGGCTAAGGATGTTGAACATCTCCTTAAGTGTTTCTTAGCCATTTGAAATTCTTCTGTTGAGATATGTACTCCATTTTTAAATTGGATTATTTGGTTTGTTGATGCCTAGTTTCTTGAGTTCTTTATATATTTTGGAAATCAACCTTCTGTTGGATATGGGGTTGGTGAAGATCTTTTCCCATTCTGTAGGCTATTGTTTTGTCCTGTTGATGGTGTCCTTTGGTGTCCTTTGCCTTACAGAAACTTTTCAGTTTTATGAGGTCCCATTTATTAAGTGTTGATCTTAGTGCTGGTGTTATTTGTATCCTGTTTAGGAAGTTGTCTCTTGTACCAGTGTGCTCAAGGCTATTTTCCATTTTCTCTTCTATCAGGTTCAGTGTATGTAGTTATTATTATTATTATTATTTACTCTTTAGGAGCCCACCACCCTGCTCCCAAATAAATACATGGAGACTTATTCTTACTTATGAATGCCCGGCCTTAGCTTGGCTTGTTTTTAGCCAGCTTTTCTAACTTAAATAATCCCGTTTGTCTTTAACTATGTTTTGACTATGGGCTTTTACCTCTCTCTATTCTCTATCTCTTTCCTTCTTACTCCATGGCTGGCTGTGTGGCTGGATGGCTAGCCCCTGGAGTCCTCCTCTCCTCCTTCTCTCACTCTTCACTCCTCCTTCTTCCCTAGGTTTCTCCTCCTATTTATTCTCTCCACCTGCCAGACCTACCTATTTCTCTCTTCTGCCTAGCTATTGGCTGCTCAGTTCTTTATTAGACCAATCAGATGTTTTAGACAGGCAAAGTAACACAGCTTCACAGAGTTAAACAAATGCAACATAAAAGAATGCAACACATCTTTTCATCGGTAAACAAATATTCCACAGCACAAACAAATGTAACACATCTTAAACTAATAGTCCACAACAAGTGTATCTGGATTTATGCTAAGGTCTTTGAGGTCCAAGTCCACTTGGACTTGAGTTTTATTCATAGCAATAGATATGGATCTATTTGCAATCTTCNACATGGCAACATCCAGTTAGACCAGCACCNTTTGTTGAAGATTTATTTATTCCATTNTAATAAATACAGGAACTTTTCTTTATTCCATTGTATAATTTTGGCTTCTTTGTCAAAAATCAGGTGTCCATAGGTGTATGGATTTACATCTGTATTTTCAATTNGATTCCATTGATCTACTTGTCTGATTTTATGCCAATATCATGCATTTTTNTTGCTATAGCTCTATAGTAGGGCTTGAAATCAGAGATGGTGATACCTTCATCCCTGATTTTCTTTTCATATATAGGACTGTTTTAAGTATCCTGGGTTTTTTGTTTTTCCATATGAAGTTTAGTTTTCTTCTTTCAAGGTCTATAAAGAATTTTGCTGGGATTTTAATGGGAATTGCATTGAATCTGCAGATTGCTTTTGGTGAGGNGGCCATTTTTACTATGTTAATCCTACCTATCCATGAGCATAGGAGATATTTTATCTTCTGATGTCTTCTCCGATTTCTTTCTTCAAAAACTTTTGAAGTTTTTGTCATACAGATCTTTCACTTGCTTGGTTAGAGTTACATCAAGGTATTTTATATTATTTGAAGTTATTTAAAGGGTATTGATTCCATGATTTCTCTCTCAGCCCATTTATCATTGGTATATAGTGTGGCTACTGATTTTTTTTTTTNAGTTAATCGTGTATCCAGTCATTTGACAAAGGTGTTTACTAGCTGTAGGAGTTCCCTGGTAGAGTTTTTGGGGTTGCTTATGTATACTATCATATCATCTGGGAATAGTGATACTTTGACTTCTTCCTGCCCAGTCTGTATCCCTTGATTTCCTTCAGTTGTCTTATTGATCTAGCTATAACTTCAAGTACTGTAATTGAATTGGTAGAGAGAGAGTGAACAACCTTGTCTTGTTCCTGATTTTAGTGGAATTGGTTTGAGTTTCTCTCCATTTAATTTGATGTTGGCAATCAGCTTGCTGTAAATTGCTTTTATTATGTTTAGGTATGTCCCTTGTATCCCTGATCTATCCAAGACTTTTATCATGAAGGGGTGTTGGATTTTCTCAAAGGCTTTTTCAGCATCTAATGAGATGATCACGTGTTTTATTTTCTTTCAATTTCTTCATATGGTGGATTGCATTGACAGAATTTTGTATGTTGAATTATCCCTGCATCTCTGGATGAAGCCTACTTGATCATGGTGGATGATCTTTTTGATGTGTTCTTGGATTTGGTTTGCCAATATTTTATTGAGTGTTTTTGCATCAATATTCATGAGTGAAATTGGTCTGCAATTGTCTTTCTTTGTTGAGTTTTTGTGTGGTTTGGGTATTAGGGTGACAGTGGTCTCATAGAAAGAATTTGACAATGTTACTTCAGTTTCTATTTTGTAAAATAACTTGAGGAGTATTGGTATTAGCTCTTTTTTGAGGGTCTGGTAGAATTCTGCTCTAAAACCATCTGGCCCTAGGCTTTTTTTGGTTGGGAGATTTTATTGACTGTTTCTATTTCCNTAGGGGCTATTATTGGTCAATTTAAATTATTTATCTGATCTTGATTTAACTTTGGTAAGTGGTATCTATCAAGAAATTTGTACATTTCTTTTGGATTTTCTAATTTTGTGGAGTACAGGTTTATGAAGTATGACCTAATGATTCTCTGTATTTCCTCGGAGTCTGTTGTTATGTCCCGCTTTTCATTTCTGATTTTATTGATTTGGATATTCTTTCTCTGCCTCCAAAAGGACATTTTAATACAATAAAAATTCATGTTTATACCTCAATGGCAATGTGTGAGAAATATGTACTTTACTTTTAGAAATTTATCTGAAAGAGATAAAAACTGTNTCTAAGAATCAGCCTTTAATGTACATATTATCCTAGCATTCTGTTTAAGATCCATGTGGTGGTTTGAAAGAAAATGACCCCCAAAGGGAATGGCACTATTAGAAGGCTTTGTTGGAGTAGGTGTGGCCTTGTTGGAGGGAGTCTGTCACTGTGGGGATGGGATTTGAGTTTTCCTTTGCACAAGCTCCACTCAGCGTGGTAGACAGTTCACTTCTTGTTGCCTGTGGATCAAGATGTAGAACTCTCAGCTCCTTCTCCAGCACCATGTCTGCCCACATGCCACCATGTCCCACCATGATGATAACAGACTAAGCCTCTGACACTATAAGCCACTCCAGTGAAATATTTTCCTTTATAAGNGTTGCTGTTTTCATGGTGTCTCTTCACAGTAATAGAAACCCTAACTAAGACAGACCCATGATCTTTAAGGATGGCTTACATGCATTCTGGTTTAGGAATCACCTCAAAATATAAAATATATAGAAGGAAAATATTAATTGTTGTAATGAGATTGGCAAAGCACATTTCAGAGGGAAATACAATGTTTACACAGTAGCACCTTAAGCAGTCCACATCCTTTTTCTTAGGTTGTGGATATATGTGGATTGTATTATCTGGAGATGTTTTACCATTTTCTCTGACTGAGTATGGATATAGTTATTTGAAGTAGCACCTTAAGCAGTCCACATCCTTTTTCTTAGGTTGTGGATATATGTGGATTGTATTATCTGGAGATGTTTTACCATTTTCTCTGACTGAGTATGGATATAGTTATTTGAATATCCATTTTTCTGTGCCTAATTGAGAAAATCTTATGAAACAGAAAGTGTAGCCCTTGTATTCAGGTTGACTTGTTTCTGTTCTGGCCTTCTTAGATGTTCTAGCATCAGATAGTTTATTCACACAAACAAAGGCTTTCACCTATAAATGTATGCAGCAGTGATAACCACCTGCCAGTGACTGTGTTGATGTAATGCATAAAAATGTACNCCATGTTTTTGCTGTCATATATACGTATGTATATACATACATACACACATACATATTCTGAGACAGGGTTTCTCTGTATAACAGCCCTGGCTGTCCTGGAACTCACTCTGTAGAACAGGCTGGCCTTGAACTCACAAAGATCTGCCTGCCTTTGCCTCCCAAATGCTGGGATTAAGGATGGGCCTCACCATCAACTGGTTGGTTATATATATTTTAATGTTGATATTTTATTGATAATGAAAACTCTTTTTGAATGGATTGAATAAAAAAACTCAGTAAGGATTGGAAAAATAACTATCATTTTTCCTTTGTNAGGGGTCACAAATTAGTAGACCCTTTCTTCTCCCCTGCGTCAGATGACATCTCTGGATCACACAGCTGTCATTACTTTGGTGGAGTTATAAAACCACCCTGACATCAGCACTTTTGAGGGTGATCCTGGAGAGTCTCACACCATGCCCACTTTCAGCTGGATAGCAGTGCAATGGCTTGATTTTGGGGCGAAAGAGAGGCTAGGACTAACATGTGAGAATACTTCTCAGTAGTCTAAATGTTCCCCTATGGGACAGATAAGCAAGCTCCAGGAAATCAAAGCAACTCTGAGACCCTTTAAAAGCTTGGCTTATTTTCGAAACAAACATAGTACACGTGATTCTTTCTCAAACATGCTCTGGAAGGGGTGAGGACAAGACTGTGGGTTACTTACCCAGAATAGGATCTTTGTTGGACTCCTGGTCGTGCTACACATGCTTGAAGAAATAGTATTTTCCAAAGTGGTGCCTTTTAATCTTTCCAGTCATACATATAGTTAGTTCTCTAGGGCTGAAGGCAAGGGGGAAGGAAGGCTCTTGGTGGCTTGCATTCCTTCTCTTGCTCAATNTCTTCTTCTATCTTATCTACAATACCTATTTATCCATTGTTATCAGATTTGTGCTGAAGAATTGGTATACTTAGCAGTCATAGAGGAAGGGCTTAGTTACATGGTTTTCATATTTGATGTATTTAAATGCACTCTTCCATTTGAAGGTTGCTGAGAATAGAGTGGCATTGAGTTATGGCACTTCTTTGTCTAGCTAAAGAACACCAGCGAATTTTTCCAAGAAGTTTTCCATCTAGTCCACAAGCTGAGAAAGTGGANGAGTCCCTGGGATTGGTCTGGGGATTTTTTTCCCNCATCAGGCACTTATTTGAGTCACAATAGAAGAGCTGGAGCCAATAAGATAAATGCAGGCTGACAAGTGGCTTATTTGACTTAATATGGAAAAATATAAAATAATGGGAACTAGGTCAAAAGTGGTAAGAAGGATTAGGGCTTAAGTGGAGACAGGCTTCTAGACAATGAAGGGAAGAGAATCTGGCAGTAATAGTGTCTATAAACGCAACCCGTCAGCTCCATGTGTGGTAGTCAGGAGGCCAAAGGAATACTAGGATGAATCAATAGTACAAAAACGGAAAGGAGAAAGAGTCTGCAGGCTCTGTGGAGCTGATGGCCTTGGAGGACAGAAGAGTATGCAGGAGACAAGGCTGCAGGGTGATGAGAGAGCAGAGAGCCTCTTNTCCNTCTCGGTNTTGGATGTCAGCATATAGAAAGCAGCTGGACACAGGGTAGTAAATAGGAACGTCAGGAGAGGGTGGGCATGACATGCGCTGTCATGAGGATCNAACTGGAGGTTTGGGTACCTGTGGGAGCCCACAAAGGTTTCCTAGTGAGATCTGAGCTTGCTTTACACAGCAGGTTTGCATAAAGAGGATGATTGGACCACGGGCCTGAGTACCAGGTGTCTGAGATGGTCTGTACTTGGCTGTGCTGGGGGGGGCTGTCTTTTGCTTCGCCCTTTGGCATTCCTTTAAAAGCCCTTTAGTAGAGGCAGAAGGGGCTGGTGGGTATAAACGGATTTCTAAATGGTCTTATTAAATAAAAACATGGAGCCAGAAATAGGGGTGAAAACCTGACAGAGATCAGAGGAATTAGGAACAGCCACCAGCTAGCCTCAGCTCACCTACACCATTGCTTCCAAAGAGAGCGACTTCCTCTCCTACCCAGGTTTTTATGCCTGTCTATTTTGCTAACTCATTTCCTCTCTCCACCAAGCTACATCACTTCCTGTCTGTCTGCACAGACTCCAGAACTCTATGGTTGATGCTAGGATTAAAGGCATGTGTCATCATGCTTGGCTCTGTTCCCTAGTGTGGCCTTGAACTCATAGAGATCCAGACAGATTACGGACGTGTGCTAACATTGCATGACTTATGTTTTTACTAATAGTGGCTGACCTTTTTTCCTCTGATCCTCAGATAAATTTTATTGGGGGACACAGATAAAATATCACCACAGGTGGGTTTTGACCCAGGCCCTCCCGAGGCTACCCTGTGTTTCTAACTGTCTCTCTCCTCTATATTTCTATCTACGTATTTCTCACTTCTCCCTCCTCAAGAGTACCCTAGGGGAAAAAGTGGTAGCTGGTCTCCCTCAGGTACCATCACCCATGAGTTCTTTGGGTTCTTTGATTTGACTCCTGTAAGCCTTGTGGCCTGCCCATCACTGCTAATTTATACTGATCTCTTTGAAACCAGAGTCTAGGAAGGGGCCAGCTATTTAGTATCGGACACTTATATCCTCCTTAGTACCTCCTTAAGTCCCAGAAAACCAAGAAATGCTCAAATGTGACAATCTCTTGGACTGCACTGGTTCTCCAAAGCTTGCCAGGCTTTTCTGTCATTTAACCAGGACACACATCACCCAGGTTTCAGAGTGCAG
>LZPO01076144.1:98874-111886 GCA_001675575.1 Neotoma lepida
GCACACGTGCAACTTGAAGGTGGAGCTGCAATGGTCTTCCTGAACCACACACCGGAAGGAATAAGCCTGAGTGAAATCATAGGTGGTGGGCCCTTAGGTGGGACGGCTGAGGAAAGTTTACTCCACACTGTGCACGAGTGAACTGCACCTCAGCCTNGGACTCCNAGGCTACTCTGACCTCCACAACTTCACTGCCCTAGTGTCTGGGTAAGAAGAGACTCTCCTGAGACTCCAGGACTCTCTGTATCGGACTCTGCTGAGATGATAGGCCAACTAGTCACATTAGACTCTTCAGCTTTAAGTTCTTTATCTGGCGTTCTGCTCCCAAATCCAAGAGGGTTTGCATACCAAGCNTTTTCTGAAATATCCTCAAAGGTAAGGAACTCCAATACAGGTCTCAGTTCTTGGTTTCTGGAATTCTCCTCCAGCCATAAGNGACCCTGGGAAGAATGGCTTTCTTGTAGGCACTGGCGTATCTATCCTCTGGGGTTCTGGGTTCACTGGTCTCTTTGAACTTGAGGCAAATCTCCACTCCTTGGGTTCAGCCATAGTGGTGGGCACTGGCTGAGATGGGGGTAATTCATTCAGTGGATGCAGGGTTGAAGTCTGCCATAAGGGAAGCTCCCTTTAGGGACTTTGCCTGGGGACCTGGGAAAGGCTACCTTGTTCCTCCNAAATAATGTCTGCAGGGGGACAATTCTTGCTAGCACTGAAGCTAAAATTCAGTGGCCACACAAGTGGTGTTTCTGGGCACATGCTCCAGCAGTGTACNGCCTCCTCTCCATCCCCGAGCCGTTGGCCCTGTAGGTGGCTCAGCACATTGGGGCAGCCACCTGCCTCAGTTCTCCCTGAGGAACTGCTCCNGCACCAACAGCTCCAGACTCTGTTTCCTGGAGTTCAGAGCCAGCTTCAGCCAGTGGCAGCAGAGTTCCTGAAGCTCAGGGATGCCCCTGGCCCATGTCCTCCTGATACTGGGAGCGTCTGAGGAGCTTGTGGGCCACCTCCGGCCGAGGCCTGGCTTCTCTNACCTGGAATCCTCCTGGTCAATCACNNCATCTTCTTCCAGTTCCACTGCTCTGAGCTGCTCTTGTTNCAGGGCNTCTGGGACTGGTTCTGCCAGCATCGTTCACACCTCCTACAGCTGGACCAACTCTCAGGTCCCTGTGCTCAGTTTCTCTCACATCTATGGAGTCCAGAGGTTGAGATGTCTGGGGTTCCTTGGAGGGATCCAAAACAAGAGCCAGCATAGGCTAGCCAGGAGAAGGACTGCAGGAAAATGCAACAGGAGGGGTCTTTGCTTTCCCATGTAACTTTCAGAATTGGTTTGTCAGTTTCTTCCCAATGGCCTTCTGGAATTTTTATTGGGTTTGTAATGAAATTATAGGTGAATATGGAAAGAGTCAGTATCCTAACAATGCTGAGTCTTCTAATTTCTAAACATGCTATAGATTGCCATTCATTTAGGTATTTCTGTAACTCTTCTTTAAACATGAATTGTAATAATTTTCATTGTTTGTACATGGACCTTATAATAAATAAAGCATTAATCTTATAAACCTCNCCAAATTCACTTGTTAGTTGCAGGCTATAGAAAAAAATTTTGAGACTTTTAGAAAAGATTGTCTAGGTAGGTAAAATCACTTTCTGGCTATGTAAGCAGACCTATCTCTAGCTTTCCACTATGAATACCTTCTATTTCTTTTACCACCTTACCACANTGGCTGGGTCATCTAGTTAGGTGTGGAATGCAGGCGGTGACAGGACANACTTTCTCTGTGCCCAACTTCGGGAACAAAGTCTTATCCCTTCAATATTGAGTATTCTAACAGCTGTAGATNTCTATAAATAGCTTCTACTAGAAAGTTCTTTCCAAGTTTACCTAGAGTTAAGATAAATAAATATGGAACTTTATTAGTTCTGTGTCTCCAGCTGTTGAGATGATGTAGTCATCTCTGATTGCCTGTTGTTTTGGATTATTACACTGATTGACTTTTTTCAAGTTGGACCACTCTTTGATTCTGGGATATGTCTCACAGGGTGATGACACACTGAATTCCTACATTGCTAGTTCAGTCTGTTAAGGATTTTTGCATTTATGCAACAGTATCATGAGGGTATTGTTCTGTAATTTTCTTATAATACCTAATAATCTGATAATAAGGAGGTGTTTAGCATCAGAATACTGTGGGGTTTTCTTCTTTATATTATTGATTCCACTTATTTCTGAAGTTTATATATAATGTAGTTATATATAACTTGACTTGCTAAAAATCTGCTTTCTTTTCCAGTTTGTATTTACATCATCAAGTTCCTCTTTTTCCTTCTTTAAGGCTGATTTTGAATCAACTAAACACAAAGGGGTGCCTTGTTTCGAATGTTTCTTCCCTGTTTCCTCTTTCCTCTTCCCCATGTTCTACCCCCTCACACCAATCAGTTTCTTTCTCTTTACCTATTTCCAGAAACATGATCCAGTCAAGTGATAATCTTTCATCTCTGCAGTTTGCTTTCAAACTGATATTATCTTTTAGACTTGTTCAAAGAGGAAGAAGGTTTTTGTTTTGTTTTGTTTCTGTTTTTTTCTGATGATAAAGGTTCCATAGGAAAGTACTTTCATAAAAGAAATAAATCCCTAGCTGGGCAGTGGTGGCACATGCCTTTAATCTCAGCACTCAGGAGGCAGAGGCAGGAAGATCTCTGTGAGTTTGAGGCCAGCCTGGGCTACAGAGTGAGCTCCGGGACAGCTGAGGCTGTTAGAGAAACCCTGTCTCAAAAAACTAAACAAACAAACAAATAAATAATAAAAGAAAAGAAAAAGAAAAAAAATCTCATTTTATGTTGCTAAGACAGTGAAGTCAGCTCATTGATGTCCATTCCAGTAGGCTCAATGAACGAGGACCAGGTGCTCTTCCTAATAGTTCCTCCATCAACTGTGATTATGTGCTTGCTCTGATACCCAATAGCAAGGGCTGCCAGGTGTGGTGGCATCCATTGTGGTGTCTACTCGTTTTGTTCCCAAATCATCACTGACTGGGCTGCCCAGTCCAGAAGCACCGAATATGTAGATACGAAACCAGAGATCCAACCGCAGGCACTGTGGAGAATGACTTTAGTGTGGAACCTCCCCCACCCATGCACATGGGGCAGCCACAACAAAGAGGCTCTGAACAATGCCAATTGTGCTGACTTCTTAGCCCACAGATATGTGGTCCCTCAGATGCATGTCAACAAAGGGATGAATCGAACTTGCTGTTGGCAAACAAGCCTGCATTGTCTTCCCTCTTCCAAAAATATTCCCTAAACTCTCCAAAGCCCTGAGCACTAGGGTACAAACCCTNCATGGCAAGTCAGTAGATAAATACCAATCCCCCCAGCAACTAGACTCGCCCAGCCCTTGATCTGAACATTACCCAAACAGGCAGCATTCAAACCTTTAATACAAATAATTTTCATCCAGGAATGATCTTGCCAGCAAAGGGAGTCTAGAGGTCTGCTCTGAGAGGCGTGTGGAATGTCTGACATATTACCCAGCTGAGTGCCATGTGAGGGGCCCATTTTTCTTTTTCCTGCCTTACCATTTAGCTGATGTAATTACACACTTGTGTGATGACAGTCTGTTATTTACCATGAGATAATAGGGTGGCCCAAGCATAGGAGTACAGGGACTGCAGGGGCACAGATCACTGAGTTTAATGGCTGCATGACCTTGGAAATTATAAGGGGTCAGGATTGCATGACAAGACCACTTATCTCAGGTCTGAGCATCCAAGAGTAGCAGGGCCACAGGGTGCTTTGTCTTCCCAGTCTCTTCTGGAGGAAAACACTGTAGTCCTGGGAAATGCATCAAGAGTGTTTCCTGTACTTTTATTTTTCCTTTATGGTGTACAGGGGAGTCCAACCCCGGACTTGCTCATGCCAGGCAGACACTGTACCCCCAAGCAGTATCCCTGGCCCTCCTTATTTTTTTAAATTTTGATACAGGGACTCATTTAGGTCATCAGACTGGCCTTGAACTTATGATCTACCTACCCTGCCTGCCAATACTCTTAGTACTTGGGATGAGAGGCCTGGACCAAGCTTGGAATCCCNTCTTCTCAACTCTTTCATCCTATACTCTTGGAGAGGGAGGAANAACTTTTCTTACTTAGGCTTTGCAGGCTCTCTCAAGTATTCAATTCTTTCAACGTAGCACAAGTCAACCACAGACATGTCAGTAGGGCTGTGCTCCAATCTGATTTTATTTCTGGGCACAAAACTATTTGAATTTCTTGTAGTTTCCAAGTGTGATAAAATAATATTTTACTATTCTTGTCATTAATATGTATAAATTAATGACATAATATACTATAATAAATATTTATATCTATCTATATCTATAATCTATAGGCCAGTCTGAAATAAGCTGCAAGCTGTACTTATCTATGGTTTGCAGGACTTTGCTGTGGAGTACCTGAGTGTGCCACCCAGAATTTGGAAATAAAGTGCCTTCAGGCTTCCTTCCAGACGNGAGGGTCAGGNGTGAACAGCAGCCAAGCTTTTGGCAGAGACTAGGGNTGCATCGGCAGCCAGGCCCCNTCTCTGATTTTCCTTGGTGAAGGAAGACATAAGACAACAGTGTGGTTAATGCACTGAGGTTTCCCTTCCATCTTGGTTTTCTTGTCCTCTCCAGGCCTGTTTTTGTTTGCCATAGCTCAGTACAGGAACAAAGCAACGATAACCAACTCCTTGAAGAANCTGTCTTGCTTCTTTTCTCATATGTATTCTGGGTTTGAAACATTCTGTTCCTCCTCAGCCACCTGTTCTGGGAGGCCTATTGGGTTTGAGGTGGTTTCAAAGGATGTGACAAGTCACTGAGTGTTAACATGCCAAAGGACATTGTACATTGGGCTGGCCAAATAAAAGCTTTGTCTTGCCCATTTCTCTGCTTTGTGTCTGCTTTGAAAAAAATACTCTTCCTTTGCTATCTTGTGGTGTCATTGGTGACATTTTGCTTTTGTGAACCATACGACAAAAGAAAGCCCTTTGAACATCTGTGTGAGGCATGGCTCTACACATGAGACTATAATACGCTCTTTGAGTTAGATCCCTGTAATACTTTAACCACCACTCAAGATTTATTTATTTATTTATTTTTGGCTGGGGCTGGATGACTTTAATTCTGTCATCTCTGCTTTGAAGATTTCAGGCCCCGTGACNTCAAATAAAAGAGTAGTAGGCAGGGACAAGGAAAAGTGAGAGCAGGTCACATATGATCCCCTTCTGTCTCTTCCTCTACTGAGCCTGTCCTTTCTAAGGCTCTGTAACATGCTACCCGCCTTTGGCAGAGACCATGGCTTCACCAGCAGCCACACTCCATCTCTGATTTTCTTTGGTGAGTGAAGACAGAAAATAACAGTTCTGCTCTGTTTGGTGCACACAGGTTTTGGTAAGGATCTTGGAGTGCAACCCATTGTCTGATTAGACTGAATGCCTTCATGTCAGTCTTCATCAAAATGTCACATGGCTCCTGGAAAGGCTCACAAGTTTTATTGGTCACAGGCAGCACTTTAGTAAGCAAGTAAACAAAGCCTTACTCAGCCTGCACTGCACAGATGCACAAAAGGGCCCAGGGCCAAGGCCCCAAAAACAGTCTAGCCTGATAATATCCTACCTGTTTCTGCTTCATCCAATAGTAAGCTGCTTTTCTATGCCCTGCCTACTCAGAGGTGGGTGGAGACAGCACAGCACTGGGGAGGGTTTCCAGGCTACAGGGAAGAGTGTATGTTGGGTTCTGCAGTGTCTAACAGTGACTGAGAATTTACTTTTCTTACATCATTTTTACCTGCTGCTGTGGCACAGTGCTCCCTGACTTGGAAACACAGGAGCTGCAGCGACAGCTGCTTTTGGTCTTTATGACATCTTGTCTCTATCTTTATGGTTTTGCCTCTGCCCCTGTCTCTTCTTCCCCAATCCACATGTGCATACACACATGCACCTATACATAATTTCTCATGTAAGACCAAGAGCTAGTCAGAACTGTGACATCAAATTACACAAAGTGTGACTATATAAAACATACAGGTGGTCAGAAGGACAATCCATTTTCAAGTCCTGGATATTACCCCTCTTGTTAGCTGTCTTCATTAATCCCAACAATGGTTTGTATTTATATACCCTGTGCCGATTTTTTTTTTTTTTTTTTTTTTTTTTTTTTTGGTTTTTTCGAGACAGGGTTTCTCTGTGTAGCTTTGGCGCCTTTCCTGGAACTCACTCGGTAGCCCAGGCTGACCTCGAACTCACAGAGATCCGCCTGCCTCTGCCTCCCGAGTGCTGGGATTAAAGGCGTGCGCCACCCCCCGGCCTCCCTGTGCTGATTTTTAAGCCAGAAATACAGTGGTTGCTCCCATGTAAAAACATAAAAACCATTCATTTACTTTATCAAATGCTCTCTGACTCCTATATGCACCCATGCACTGAGCTAAAGGTAATTGATTGGGTGATGAGAGAAAAAAGAAAGATTTACCACTTACTGTGCCACTAATTAGGCATATGATCTTGGACACAGCAGTGAACTTCTCTGGGACCTGACTAAATGTCTANTGTTTTCTCTTGTTTAGAAGCTAAGAATTACATGTGACGACAATGTGTGAAGGATAACTTGCGTGAGTAGCAGACATGATTCCTGGAGGGATGTTCTAGCTGTGGCGATGCTCTCGGGGAAGAGTGAGAAAGGAGTAAACGGGATGGCATTCACGTGACATGAGGAGAAAGCATCCCTGGGCCACCCTGGGCAAATGGTTGAATCTTTGTTTCCTCATTTCTTTTCAAACAAAGGGTTATTTGGAATTCTTACTGTTTGGGTAATAATTTCTCAGTTTCTCAAAGTCACTTCATTTGCACGCATATTTAACTCTATGTGGGAGGCCTGTGGAAAGGTCAACATATGCTAATTTGCATAAGTCCTTGGGTAGTTGGCTTCCCTGTGAACAGCCATCAGTGAGGAGATTTGGACTAGGGCCCAAGTCTGTTTGGATCAGCTTTTGAATTGATCCTTNGGGACCATTTCCACACTAGGACAGCACACTGATAAGTACTATAATGATGGCCTTTCTAAATGTCTGTGTTCCCACGTAAGAATCCCATTGTAAACACAACATGAGCTGGGCTTACCTTAGGAAATGTATCAGTGAAAAAGAAAAGAAATATATCACTATATTTCTTATAATGGATACAATAAACCTTTAGAAGCATTGTGTGTGACAAGGAGACAGAGGGTGTTCTTGACACATTGGGGTAGTCCATGACATAAGTGGCTGCTTTTTCTGTCAAGCTTGTCTCTAAATGTTGTGGATGAACTCTAGTATGAAACAGCAATTTCTTTATTCCTCATGCCAGTAGAATTTTGCAGGGTTCTTGCTGTATTGTGCATTGAAAGCCTTCATTAGCAATGCAAGCCCTTCAGAAGGTAATGAATGACTCATACAAAATCTAGAAATAGCACTGTGGAAAATTGCTTTTATGTAATCTTTCTCAGAGTGTCGTTCTGTGAATACTTATCATCCCAGCAGAAACAAGTGGGAAAGATCACATCGTGTGGGGACTCTAGGGACACGCTGTGTCCCAGAATCACACCACTGCCTCACAGGCCTCTATAAACCATTAGAAATTGAGAGCATTTTAAGCACAACAGGGAGTGAGTAAATGAGGGGCCGATCTGTGAAGTGACATCAAGCTCTGGCTTCAGTATGGGCATTTAGCACATGGGCTCCAATCAGGAGATGCTTTGTGTGTTTGTTGTTGTTATTGTTTTTGGTTTTGTTTTTTTCGGTCCAAAATTTAATCTTCAATGTTTCTAAGTTGTAGTAAAGTATACTTAACATAAAATTAATCAGTTCAGTTAGGTAAAGTATACATACCAAAGTATATAGACCATTACCACCACCCAACCATCCATCTCCAGATCTTTCCATCTTCCTAATTCAAAACTCTATACCTATTAACCAGCAACTCCCCTCTCACTTCCACTTCCCTGGAAACCACCGTTCTACTTTCTGTTTATTGGATTTTTACTCTTCCAGGTATCTCAGGTAAGTGAAGTCATCTAGGATTTATCCTTTTGTGATTAGCTTACATTACTTTGAAAGCCATGTCCAAGGTTCAGCCATCTTATATCATGTGTCAGAATTGAATACTGGTCTAAGGGTGAACAGCATTCCAATGTACATATGTACCATATATTGTTTACTCATTCATCCATTTCATGGACACTTGAATTGCTTCTACCTTTCAGATCTTTATGAAAAATGATGCTGGGAATATGAGTATAATGCCTTTTTAGTTGTTTCCCATTCTTTTAAGTATATGCCCAGTGGAATTGTGAACAATATATTCTTAAAATTAAAAGGGATAGTTCTGAGGTAAGTGTATCAACAATCTGAAAGGAGAAAGGGCAGAGACAGGTGATCATCCCCAAACCTAGGGTAGTTACCCAAGCAAGGTGGGGGAGGAGAAAGGGATGGGCCTGTTGTAAACAAAGACATACAATTGATGAGTTAAAGTAGGTTTTTGAGCACTCATTGGAGGGGTTACAGCCAGCTTGGAAGGGACTTTCAAAAGCTAGGACAGGGGCCTGTGGATGTGGCTCATAGGTAAGAGTGCTTTCTCTGAAAACATGGGGAGCTGAGTGTGACTCTCAGTAACTGCACGAAAAATTGGACATGATTGTGCATGCCTGTCACCCCAGCACTGGGGTGGAGACAGAAAGATCCTGAGAGTTCTCTGGTCAGCCAGCTTAGCCCACACTGGTGAGCTTCTAGTTCACAGAAAGACCCCATGTCAGGCAATAAGGTGAACAGTAAGGGAAGATAGCTGATGCCTTGCTCTCGCCAATGCATACAGTGGGCATATGTGCACTGGCACACTATGTGCACACATACACACACACACACACACACACACACACACTCGGGCCAGGGTCATGCTTCTGGGGAATATTTAAAGAAACCACGCAGAGGAAGCATACTGGCTTGTCCCTCCATTGCTGGATGAGCCCCTGCCATACCTAATTCTGTTCCTTGCCTGGATATTGTCCAGTTACAACATGAGTTAAGTATGAGAGATATTTGTATGACATTAGAGAATTCTGGGCATGGAGCTGTTCTGAGGTGGTGAGGAGGAATACCTTCCTTTCAGCTTTCTGGATTCAGTTGGCACTTGGGAGCCAAATCAGACACTGGAACATAACACGTGCCTCCCATAGGGTCCCCACATGTGATCCTCAAAAGATACTGTATACAACCCTTCTGGATGTGAGGAACTATGGGTGAAAGTTCAGATGAAGTGAGAATGGGCCTGAAAGCCATAATTGTAGCTTAGGATGGTTACTTTATGGGTTTTGAAGTTGTCTGACATGGTCTTCCCTTGTTGGCACAGGTCCAGCTAACACTCCAAGGATCTGCCTCCTGTTCTGTGTTGCTGCTGGCGCTGAGCAATGACCAAAGCATGCTAGATAATGATTAGTCTTGGAACGATTAACATCCTATGTACTTGGGTTTTAAAAGACTTATGTAACTGGTGTTCTACTTTTTCTTAGAATCTTTGCCTCTAAGGACTCAGTATTGCAAAGTGAAGAAGAAAAGGGATCCAAAATATAATGGTACGTCGTACCATTTGACTAGCACCCCTAGCCAACTGATAAACACATATTCCATGCTCTGAAATGCTCTGAAATGCACATCCAAATGCTTCTAGGCACCCTTTGCAACATAATTGTTGACCCTTTGGGCCTGGATTTCAAGAGGACACATTAGTTAGTGGCAGGGGGGTGGTGTGTGGCCAGTGATGGGGCTTGGCCCCATGACAACTTGGAAGGCTTGCCACTGATTTAGAAAGAACAGCAACCCGTGTTCTGAACAGAGAGGGGGTGGGAGGACAGAGCTCTCTTTGGAGCACTAATGAGAATAAGATGAAACCACTTCAAAAAGAGGCCCAGTCAGTGGTAGAGGAGGGTGGATGGACATGTGGCTGGCTGATGGTTGAAATCTCCACAGGGTCATGTCTCATATCTAGAGCAGACTGACAGGGACCAGTGGGGGGAACACTTTGAGTGTCCAGGCAGCTGTCATCAGAGCCTGCGTGCAAACACAAATGTGGTTTTGTTTAGTGGTCCAGGTTTCTCAGCATTTTGGTGTCTGGCTCCTTTAGGCTTGAGTGGCCACGGGAGATGTAGACTTTTGTGTATGTTGGAGGTGAGACATGGGTAAGAAGAGTAGACATTTCCTTTAATGATTTGAAAATCTGTGGGAAGAAGGTGGCTTTAGGAACGGCATGGGGGGTAATGGAGCTAACCTGGGCTATTTCTCAATGTGAGCAATTTGAAGTGATGCTATATTATTGTAACTGTCAGGCCTTCTACTTGCTCATTTCACAATGGGGTAGAAGTGAGGTGGAAGGCCACTGGGTTAAATGACCTTTCCTCAAGAGCCAGAGAACTTACTAGATTTTGCAAAGCCACTCAAGTAGATTGACTGTGCCGTATCTTATATATAAAGACTTTCCACCTCAGAAGAGGGTAGCTGCTTTTATCACTTTTCCAGGAATGGTCAATAGCTGCCCAAATATCAAGAGCTCCTGGGTTGGATTGATAAACATCTTCCCCTCTCACAAGCCGACTATGTGTTCCTCGGGTTACTCTGATGAGTGGTAAGCTATGCTGATGTTTGCCTAACTCTGTCCTGTTTTCATTGTAATGTGAGAACTGTGACAGGTATGTGAACTTCCCTGCCTTGCTCTCATTGTCTGAATCAGTTGGCCTCTCTTGACCAAAACAACTGAGAAACAGGAAATATGAGTCTTGAGCCTCTTTAGCGTCTGCCAGCCCTAACTCTGTCTGGTTATCTCCCCTGCAGGATTGCAGCCAGCCAGATTGTGAGGCCCAAGGAGGCTTTTGCTCCTAGCTTATCACTTATAGGGCCTTTAAACTAAAAAAAAATATTGTATGAATGCTCTGGGTATGAGTGTGTGTGTGTGCATGTGAGCGTGTGTATGCATGGGTGTGCACATGCCAGTGCAAGCATGTAGAAGCAAAAGAACAATATTGGAGAGTTCTTTCTCCACTATGGGATCCAGGGAGTGAGTGAAAGTTGCCAGGCTTGAATGGCAAGCACTTTTACCTACTGAGCCATCTTGCCAGCCCAGGGAACCAGTTTTGGCTTCCACCATGACTCTAGCCCTTTACTACAATGTGCCCATTCTAAAGCTTGTCCTTTAAGGAACTGGCTGATGGGAAATGAACTTTGGGCAGACAAACCCCTGTTTGGGGGACAGCTGAGGACTATATCCCCTATGCAGGGTCAGAAGGGACTAAGCTAGAGGTCTGGAGTCTTTTTGGCAAAGAGAGTTTCTGGTGCAGATTTCCCACTGGGTAAACTTGTTGAGGACACCCACAGAAGTGCCTCATGGGACCATTCTGCCCACAAGCATTTTAAAAGCAAAACATAATCAAATAATCCTCTGTTCAACATACACAAAATTCACTGTTTCAAAAATCACTTTCAGCATGACTTTTGTTCCTTTAGGTTGCTTGTTCCAAGGATTTTTCTGGACCCAGCGAGGGAATTACTGGATATTCTGAGAACCATGTCTTCTGCCCTATGAGTGACCTTCTCAGTGTGGCGCCATGCCTCAGGGGTGGTTAGAGACAGACAAGAGTCTTCTCAATGTGGTGTGTGTGTGTGTGTATTTTGGGGTGCTGTGGGGTGAGCAGTCTGCCTGTATTCTCCAACTCTGTTCGTTAGACACCACAGGCAGTATGGCTTTCCTTTATTGTAGGGCATCATTTCTCTGAAGTGGCACCTGGACTGACTACCTAGTTTTGAGGTCAGTGTGAAGGAAGCTGACAGAGGAGTTGGCACCATGCTGCTGTTAAAGGTTAGCTTCTATCTGTTCTGAAAAAAATTGCTAAAGCCTGAGCTGGGTGATACAATAGCAAATTCTTCTGTTCTCCCATAGACTATTTTTTTCAAAGAATAGATTTCAATTGCAGCTATTTGGAATTCTGGCAGCCATGAAGTCTCACCCACTCTCTCTTCCTCCTCCTTTCTGCTCCCTTTCCCTTCCTCCTCCTTCATTTGCAGCTCTTTTGCATCCAAAATATAGTAAATTATCTTTTATTAAGAAATGATTTTGTGGCTACACATTCACATATTCAATTTTCCATTCTTATCCTTAATATTCTATACTCATCAGGCTGACTTGATAATTCTGTTCATCACGCTTTTCAGTGTTCTCCAAAGCTGAGACAGTTAACCTTTTCCTTCAGTGTCCCAGTTCTCTTTTTACCCACTCTTGCTAATTTTTCCAGTATAGGTAAAGAAAGAAAAATCTAAGAAATATTTCTCTTCACATCACGTTATCAAAGCCCTCTTGTGGGATGAGGTTTAGCTCCTTCACAGTGGCCCTTTGATAGCTAAAAATCTGGTGTTCAGCAATTACTTCTTTTTGAGAACTCCAAGTACATCCAGCCTTGCAGTTTTTGAAACAATCGGCTCTTTTCTCTGGGTCCGTTCCTCATCTCACTCGGCTCCCCGTAGAGATGGAAGACAGACCCTCTGTTTCTGTTGAAGGAGAACAGCTGACATTTATGGCCCAGCTGGAAGCAGGGGGCTGGATTGACCGAGGCAGGCTTTCAGTTTTCCTTCAGTTGGAATTGAGATATGGATTTGTTGTATGTTTGTTTAGCCTTATTTCAGGCTCTCCTATACAAATCCTGGTGGGAGATAGAAAGCAAAGCTACAACATGTGTGTTGAACTTGGAATAAGAAACTTTAATCCTTGAAAAATGGTATTGTGTAAATTCCAGACTGCAACTAATCACGGTAGATTCAGACAGTGGCAGGGACGTTTCACTTTCCCTTTTAATATTCAGTGTGCACAGCCACGCAGTAATGCGACCTTCCAAGTGCATATTTCTCCTAGATTTCCTTCAGGCCTATATTTATTTTATTTGCTGAAACCCCAGCGGCTTATATGAAGGGCA
>LZPO01076145.1:40316-50338 GCA_001675575.1 Neotoma lepida
TAAGATTTATTTATAATGTATACAGAAGAGGGCGCCAGATCTCATTACAGATGGTTGTGAGCCACCATGTGGTTCCTGGGAATTGAACTCAGGACGCTGGAAGAACAGCCAGTGCTCTTAACCTCTGAGCCACCTCTCCAGCCCTAGACAAGCTTTTAAAACTACTGTTCTTGTACATTTCTGATCAAGCTTATTGGCTGTATCTATAACAAAGATCTATATCTAGAGTTTTCTTCTGGACAGTGGGTGGTTGCTGCCTGTTCAGGGTCCAAACATTCTGTCCTCCTTGTAAAGTTGGCTATCACCCACACCCATGTGTTTGATGTAGTGGTGGGATGTATTTGCCTTCTAAAGAAATTTAGACAATGGAAGTCTAACCTACATTTTGTAATACATAATTATTACATAATTATGTAATACATAACTCATGAAGTAAGATAAGCATTGGTCTTCTGCTGATAGAGGCTGTAGCCAGTTTTTGAATCTAACCTATAGCTTGGATAAAGATGTGAAAGTATCAACCATTTATTTATGCTTTGGCAAGCAGACCCTATGGAAGCTGTGACAGGAGCAGTTTTAAACTCTCCATTTCAAGGCTGTCTCTAAAATGTGTAAACCACTTGTTAAGCATAGAAAGTTTGTGGAAATTGGTCATTTTGTGGCAGGTAGGATCCTGAATGTGTAAACATAAGGACGGTGTGTTGTCTGCTTCTTTCAGACTTTTCTGGCCCAAGTCCAAGTGTTATGATTACTTATATCAAGAAGCAGAAACTCTTCTGAAAAATTTCCCAATTCAAGCTACGATTTCGTTTTATGAAGATTCTGATAGTGAAGATGAGATTGAGGGGCTGGCCTGTGAAAATCAATCTAATTAGTTACTTCTGATTACACTTGAGCTGTAGAGGATTTGAATTCTGTGTATAAAGTGTATTATAAACTTTTTAAACTAATTTATTTGTATATAAATTATTAATAAAAATATTTTGTAATCACTATAGTGTTTTGGCTTTTCTTTGTCCCTACACTAGAATTAAATGTTGGGATTGAAGATAGGCATCATGTACAAATGTTCTGGTTGTGTTATAAATATCTGGGGTTCACAAAGGATACTTTTGGTCTCTTTATTAAATTGCAAGTTGATCTTTACTTATAATTTTCCAAAGAACAATAGTATTTGCTTGTTTGTTTATTTTTTTTGAAGACTGGCACTTGTAATGTCTGCTGTTTACTATTGATCTCAATTGGATGTTGTAGTTACAGATGATGTAGTGAGTGAAGAAAATTGCATCATGCCCTGAGTCTCACATATATTAGTATATGTTTGTTAGCTGATGGTGCAAATGCTTTAAGAATAATCTATAATTGAGAAAAGAAAACAATCTTAGGTCTCTCAATTTTTAAGGACTGTAATAAGTAGTGAATAGTATGACTCTCACTTTAATACTTTCCTATTGTCCTTCACCTGGTGTTCAATACTTACTGTATATGTTGAGGGATTCCTACAATTAAAACAAAATGTTTAAATTGGAATTATTTCTATAGAATCTAAAAAAGTTCAGAATATGAAAGTATTTTTTCTTGTCCTAGGTAAAGCTAAGATTTGGCAGACATGAACTTCAGCATTACCAATTTTCCTTTTTCTCTACTTCCCTGATCACAATATTCTCATATAAATATTTTCTTATGGAAAGCAAAATAAATTCTCCTTGATTGGTTTATCTTACATAGCCATCACATAAGAAAACTTACTCCATCATTTAATGAGACAGAAAATGGGCAATTTGCATGGTTAAGGTGACATATAAACTATACTCATGGAGTTCTTTTAGTTCATATGTAGCCACTGGATTAACAGTTCAACTGCAAGTAAACATATTTTTATTAAATTGTAATCTGAGCTACTTGTGAGGATGAGGTAGGAAAACCCAAGCTGGATGCTTGCCTGGCAATATCTCAAAAATATGTTCCTGCAATATTCCAGAATAAAATGGGTAAGGTGGTGATGAGAGGTAATTAACCAACTAAGAAATGCCTCTTGTTTGAATGACTAAGCATACCAGACTTTATCTTATAATATTAAAACGTATTATCACAACTTTGACTTCCAGGAACTCTGGAGACTACATAATTGAAATAAATAATGCATCNNGAGTTAGGAAAAATTGGTACCCAGCAGAGAATGGATAGCGTTATTCAGAACTGCTCTTTGGGAAAATGTTTTCTATTGGATTCTACTTTGTGGGTCTGTGTATTCTCCCAGATACATGCAAAAGAAGGTCCAGGACATCACCAACCCAGACCCACAACGTTAGATGCTTCTCTTGTTAACAAATTAGAATAGTATGATATGCCCTGTCTTTTGTTCGATATTTATCAGTAATCATACATGCAGTGTAGTTTAGATATGGCCATTTATTTCTGCAGAAACCTGAGCCCATGCAGTTAGATAAGTGTTCCTTTAAGAAACTAAAAGTAATTCACACAAACCATTAAGTATAAGGACGATACCAAAACGAAATCANTCCATTTAGGGGTGAGCTCCTTGAAGATTTCAGGGAATTTGAAAAGTTATGGGAGGAGGAAGAATGTGTGTGTGTGGCTAGAGCAGGAGACTGGAAACATCTTTTACTCGTTTCCCAGACAGAGGATGCCGGAAAGGTGAAGTTTTCTTCTTAACCCACAGCAGAGGCTACTTGAATTTGGCTTCTTGGCTCATGAAGTTGTGAGGTTTTCCTAGAGCTTAGTGTTTTACAGGAGAGAAATATTCAGCAATCTGAAAGTTTTGATAGCGCTATTTTCTTCCATATTTCAAGCAGTCAGATGTTGCTTATCAAGGGAGAGGTGTTCTGGGTGAACAGGGCTCTTCAAGAACTTACCCTCGGACTCGATCAGCACCAGAGCTGAGGAACAGCTTCACCCACTAATCTTTCAGCAGAAAGCTGTCATTTCCTTGTGGTGCTGAAGCTTTGGACCAGAGACTGAGCATGCGCCTCTACAGCATAGCCCATCACCTCCACCCCCGCGTCCATTGCGAGCTCCTTCCCTCTGACTCCGCCCCCACCCCGCCTGCCGTGAGCGTGCAACGTCACGGCGCGCCTGACCCCTGACGACCCCGGAAGTGGGTCGGGGGCTTGGCCTCTGCCCGGCCGCGGAGCCGGAGCAGGCGGTGGTGGCCGCTGGGGTCCCGCCAGGCGAGCCGGTCTGGTGGCGGAGCCCGGAAGCGGCCCGGGTCGCGGGCCCAGGATGCTGAACGTCCCTTCTCAAGCTTTCCCTGCCCCCGGCTCCCAGCAGCGCGTCGCCTCCCAGGGGCGCAGCAAGGTAAGCGGGGACGCTGGTGTCTGCCTTCTCAAACCCGAGTCTGTTGATGCTGCTGAAGCTGGCCTCTCTAGGGCCACCAGGGACCCTGCTTCCGGCCTAGTTGCTTCCCTCACTCAAGCTGTCCTCTCTGGTCTTTTGTTTTTTACTGTCAGAAGGAAAAGGCGGAATAGTAGCGGCCAGAGAGACTTCACTGCAAGGTCTGCAAACCTCCCATCAGATTTACCGCCACCTGTCCAAGTCATACTGTGCATGTGATAGCCATTTGTCACAGCACTGCCTCTTCTATGGACACTCCTGGCTGACTTTAAATTTGATACCATGCTCTTGGATATTTGTTGAATATAGTTGCAGCAGGTGAAATACTGATATCTATTTATAAAATTCAATAAAAATGGTGCCTTGTGTTCACTGCAAGGCGAATGCTATTTGCTTATGTTATCTTGGTACTTCCTTATACCGTAACCACATCTTGGTGTTTTCTTTTGGGACTTCTACCTTCTTGGGCCACTCGATTTCTGTTTTGAGTTTTACTTTATATGACTTTGGGACCTTCACTGAATGTTCCTATTTTTCTTCACTTAGACCTGGAGTTCTGACCTTAGATCTGAAATGATGATGAGTTGAGGTTTTCATTTGTTTTTCAGAAGTCTGTGAACCCAGCTTTAATCGTACATAGTATTGAGGTGTTTTATGTGCTCACTGATAGTCATGTATGTCTTGAGTACATTTTCTGTGTCCGTTGAATCTTCATAGTTACCCTATGGAGTGGGGACTTTTACCATCTCCATTCCGGGTAAAAAGAAATAGGTTAACAAAGGTCTGACATTAGTCATGTGGGCTTGTGATGTGATTATGACATTTCCTTCATTGCTGTGTGTGCCTCAGCTCACCAGCAGTCAAGCCATGCTGCTCTCCTTATGCTAAATACTTAACTGCACATTCAAAGGCTACCCTTTGCAGAATGAGAAAATTAGTTACTGCCTTTCTCCAAACTGTTGTTTTCAGCAGTCATTTAAAGGAGAACACTTCTAAGCAAAGATAAAAAGTTACATAGATATGGTAGCAAAAGTGAATTTTGTTGTTCCAAAAGAGGACAAAATAAACTTTTTGTGTAATTTAATGGGAACCTCAGACTGGATTAATTTCTTTGTTGTGAAATGAGACAATCTTGAACCTGGGAGTGGGAATGGGGTGAAACAATCAAATGGAGTTTGAAAAACTGCAACAGCTGCAGAGTTGTTTGTTACAATTGTTTAAACCGTAGTCTTTGAAGTAGGAGAGAGATTCCTTTCCAAGATCTACCACTCAGTCTCATTTTCTTTTTCAGGTGTATATAGGGTTGACAGTAAGTCCAGTTTTTGTTGTTGTCTTTATTGTCTTAGTCATAGGATTAAGTGATAATTTTCATGGCACAGCAATGGCAAGCACTCAGCAAATATTACTTACCATAAGCCTTTTGTTCAAATCTCACCAATTTGAATCTCACATGGAGATGGATTCGTTATGTGATAGCTGTTCTTATTTCTACTAGCAATTTCATAAATCAGTATTGATTGAGAAACTGTAATGGTTTGACTGAGCAATATCCTCCATAGGCTAAGGCATTTGAACATGTGGGTCCCTTCTTGATGGTGGTGTTTGGGGACGTTATGGAACCTTTAGGAGGTTTGGCTTTGTTGGAAGCAGTGTGTCACTTTGGGCAGGCTTTGGGGGTTTATAACCGCACCACAGTTCCAGTTTGCTTGCTCCGATTCATTTCTGTGTGCAGGTGACATATGATGAGTCAGCTTCTTGCTCTGGCTGCCAGCTGCCATGCCTTCCTTGCCGCTATGGACTGACTGACTCCCTTTCTTGAACCATAAGCCAAAATAAACTCTTTCTTCCATAAGTTGATTTTAGTCACAGCAGCAAAAAGTAACTAATACAGTATGGTGTGGTGAAGATGTGGTCTCTGATTCAAGGGACTTAGTCTCACAGGCTGTACGGATAAGTAAACAGACAATTATAATTCATACTTCAATAGGGTGTTGTCACCAAGAACAGGTTGGAGTCAGATTGGAGAAAATACTGCAAGTGAGTGCTTTACCAATGGGGTAATCTATTCCCACTTGGCCAAAGCACTTGATAGAAAGGAGCTGAGGCTAAAATNTGGAATGTAAACTATGACTAGGTTATGAAGGATGTGACAAACAGTTGAGGGACTTGCAGACATTACTGTAAGGAACCACTGTAGAAGGGAGACCCATTGTANGTGGAAGTTTCTGTCCCTCTAGCAACTCCCAAATACCCAGCAGCCACTTCATACATTACCACACAGAGGCTTATATTAATTATAAATGCTTGGCTGGTAGCTCATGCTTGTTACTCACTAACTCTTACACTTAAATTAACCTATATTTCTTATCTATGTTTAGCCACGTGGCTTATGGCTTGTTAACCTCATTTTCTATACATCATGCTTGTTTGTCCTGCTTGTTCGGCAGCTAGCTGGCATCTCTATCAACTCCTCCCTCCTTCCCATCATTTTCACTTTGGCTTTCCCGCCTAACTTCCTGCCCAGCTACTGGCCTGTCAGCTTTTTATTAACCGATGAGAGTAATACATATTCTTAGTGTAGAAAAGGATTGTTCCATAGCAACCCATGATTTGTTTTGCTTTTCCAAAAGATTAACTACCCCGGCGATTACAGAATGGAGAGAGAGCCCAGAGTGGCCCTCTTCAATACAGGTATCTTGAAATTTTCCCCTAGATCATCTTAACTAATTAAAATACTGGTATACCTTTGTGTTAATACACTTTGTGTCATTGTAAGCAAATACCTGAGAGTGGATAATGGATAAAGGACAGATTTGTTTATTATAAGGGGCGAGTAAAGACGCTCCTGTCTGGCCAGGGCCTTTTTGCTTGGTTAGGACATGGTGGAAGGTGCCATAGGGCAATAAAGAATACAAGAGAATGTGTAGCCTCAAACCCATTTATAATTAGCATAAGCCCTCAGGACCTAAACACCTCCCAATGGGCCCCACCTTGGAGAGTGAGTTTATTACATGTGTTTTTTGGGGAGAGCACATTCAGACCAATCCTTCACCTTAAAACATTGAAAATGTATTTTGTAAAAGAAAACAGAACTCAGAGTATCCTGTTACTAAATCCTGTAGGCAGGGGTTGGTAGACATTTTCTGCGAAGGGNGCCACTATAAATACAGTAGTCTTCCCCAGTTCATGATTCCATGCCCCGTGTTTTCTGTTACCCACAGTTAACAGCATGAGTTGTCTTGGCCTGTGTCTAAGGTGCATGCATGTACTGCCCATCCCTTAGTCACTCAGTAGCCATCTTTTTTATTACCAGATAGATAGTTGAAAATGAAAGTTCTTGTCTTCAAGTCACCATTAATGTTCTTAGTAATGGCCCAAGTGCTGGAGTAGCAATACTGGAAATTCTCCTGTGCCAAAGAAAAGCCATGAAATGTTCCTGTATGTGGAAATGTGGGAGTTCTTGATAAGAAAAAAAATCATGCTGAGGTCATTAATATCCACAGTAAAAACAACTTTCCATTCATTGTGAAGGAAAAAAGAAAATGTATGGAGTAATTAAAAAAAAAAAAGTATCCGTAGAGTGTTTGGTGCTGTCTTTGGTTTCAGGCAGTCTTTGTGGCAGGGTTATCTAATCTTGGTAGGAGGTCTCTGTAGGGAGCTCATCCCACAGGAGGAAGCTGTGGTTGGTAGTTTCCACATACACTTAGGCATTGAGGTCTTCGGCATTGCTGCTATGTCTGTGCTCATGTCAATGACACATTCACTTACAGCTTCCTCCCCTCCCTATACTCTTCTGCTCAGTGCTAGTATTTTCCAGTGCTTGATAAACTTTACCAGTGTGTTTGTAGAACACATTGTTACACAGTAATTTCTGATGTTCTGTTTGTATTGATAACTCAGAAAAGGTCCACTTTAGCCAATCATTGGTGTATCTTCTGTCAAATCTCTTGATTGTTAGGGTCACAAATTTACTTAAANTTTGGTTTAAATTGGAAACAATAACATAATTATCANCAGAGCTAGGACCTGGACATTCCAGCTTTCTGACTTTGGATTCAATACTGTGTCTCGTNTACCATAATATCATTATGAGGANAATTTGTGAGAGAATAATAATAATAAAATCAATTTAAGTTATCTAAAAGTTAAAAAGGGGTCAAAGAAAATAAAAGGGAAATTAAATTAAAAAATAAAAATAAGAAAGAAAGAGCCAGAGGTGGCATCTTACCTTTGTAATCCCAGTACTCAGGAGGATTGATGGCTACCAGTTTGTGACCAGCCTGATAAGCTACAAGGCAGGACCTCCCCTGTTGAGAACAACAAAGTAAACTTCTAATACAGTAGAGCAAATTTCTACCCTCTCCCCACACAAAAGGTGAGAGGGTTTGTAGAATTGTTGGACTTCAGTTTTATCTTTTCATTCATTTATTTTTTTGAGATGGGATCTTGCTGTGTAGTCTAGGATAGCCTCAAACTTACCATGTGTCCACCTCAGCCTCCCAGGATTTCTTTTTAGANGGGAGTAAAAGGACTGACGTAGCACAAAGGCAAGTTGAAGGAGGAGGAAANNGGAGCGGCCAACTTGACANTGGATGTAATTTCTGTTTTCCACTCTTAGGTACCTTTAAAACAAGGTAGAAGTCTTATGGACTGGATTCGACTGACCAGAAGTGGAAAGGACTTAACCGGACTGAAAGGCAGGTTAATTGATGTAACTGAAGAAGAGCTTAAGACACACAACAAGAAAGACGACTGCTGGATATGCATAAGAGGTAGGTGGTATTTATTTAATGCTTCAGAAACCTGCGGGCTTTCCNTTGGTAATGTGTACAGCCGGAGTCAGGTTGTGTTTCAGANTTTGATAACAAAATTGCCTCACTGGACCTTAGATAATGTCATTCTGTCTTTGGACAGTATTCTTCCTTATAACCTTTTACATTTTGACGCAGAAGGCAGGGAACGTCTGGAGTGGAAATCTTTCTTTAGCATCCCTGTGTTGTATTCCCTTTGAAAGGAAGCACGTGTTTGTCAAGTAATTTACCACCAAGGTGTGATACAGTTAATATGTGCAGTAGCACCCAGTATGTGGAATAACTGCCCCCCAGAGCCTTGTGGTTGAATACTGTTAGAAAAGAGGTCTCTGAAAATCTCAAGGAAACCATGTGTATATGTGTTGTATGCATGTGTGCATATGCATGCATATTTGTATGTGTGTGTGCACTTGCTTGTGCACATGCGCACTTATGAGAACACTCTTCCATGTGTGTCTGTGGAGATTCAGTGAGGACANTGTCTCAGAGCATAAAGAGGAGACAGCTAAAGTCAGCCTCTGGCTTCCACACACATGTGCGCACATCCACACTAACAACTACATACGCCACACACATACACAAAGACTCAGTTCATTAGGAAAACCATGTTAATGTGTGGTAACAGAGCTTCAAAGGACATAACAGACATCAGTAGAACTGAGGGATAGAACTAAAATTTTCATTTCGAGTTGTAGATTTTAATCCCGTTCAGCATTTGTTAGAACTAGATAACATCTGTAGACACAGTAATGAAAGTGGTNGTGCAGTTTCTTTATTGAACACAAGATGGCGACGTCATCACAGTCCTTAGACTCTGAGGCAGTCAGAAACTCGCATCTTTGTAGTTGAAAAATGGTGAGTTACACCATGTTTTTACCTATGAACGTATCTTTTCCCATCATGTTTTAGGGCCAACATAATTAACAATGGTAAAAATCTTAAGTAAGTGAAAATGCTGTTCTATAATGACATATACTTGTTACATATATGATCAACATTAAATACATTTATTGAATGAATATAATCTAGAAATTTAATATTTGTTTGAATGTTAAAACCAAAAATTAGTTTGGGAATGTTTACTTTTACTTACCTGAGTGTGTCAGACTTTTTTNGGGTATTAAAATCCCCCTAATCTTTTAACAGTTGTGAGANTATTAAGAGCTTTTGTTTGCATGATGTCTCTAGCATTACCATTAATTAAAATTAAGAAAAGTTAGGAATATTTAAAATTAATTTAATAAAGGTAATAAATCTGCTATATGTTNTAAATAGTACCTATGTTTATGAAAATAACTTNTATAAAAGCAGAATACAGAAATGCATCATTTTCTATTTTGGTAAATATCTCTAATATATAGTTTAATAGATGACAGCTCATATAGATTTTATGTTACTGTCTCTAGTCTCATATTACATNTCTATGTAGTATTTAGAAAACCCCACATTTATGAAAGAACAANAATTTTGAACAAANNTAATNTTTTAGTTTTATTGGGAAAAAAATTACCTTGGACCACCACAAGTGTCTGTCTTGAGCTTCCTCTGGAGTCCCTGGGCTCTACTATGAGACTCTGTGACTTATAGAAGAGAAGAAAGAGGAAATAAAAAATTCCAGNCAGTAACATGTGGCCCAAAGTATAGAGATACCGTTAATTCTATATGGTGAGCTATTGTGGTTCATACACATAGTTACCTAGCCTGAGACACTGTGGCACCTTCATCTGGGAGATGGACGAATAGACCTAGGTGTCACTTGGGTCTAACATGATGCTATCTGTAGGCACTGTCACATAGATCTGGATGTGAGATTACAGTGGAGTGTATGCCATTCTGAATCCAGTCATCTGAGATAAT
>LZPO01076145.1:69643-79768 GCA_001675575.1 Neotoma lepida
TGTGTGTGTGTGTTCCATTAGAAATCTGTGTTGGGGTCAAGCTGTCTGGAAGCCATCATCTCCCTCTCCTTTGAGGCCCATATTAAAATATTCCTCCATTTCATATCAATTCTGTTTCCCAAGTATCTTTTCAATCCACCATTCTCTGGCTTCGGCTCCCACTGTAGTAGCCTCCATCAGGTTTTCCTGTGTCCTCTCTCGCTACATTCTTCACACAGCAGTCGGCTAGGACAGTGAAGAGCACAAGTGTTATCATGTTCTAATCCCCTTTGTGAGAATAAAATCTAAGCTCTGGCATGGTAAATCAGTCTCTCTGTCTCTTCCTCTCCCTCCCCCTCTTTGTCCTGATGTTCTCCAGAGACCAAACTGACCGACTTACTTGAAACAAGGCTTTCCATGTCATAGCCCCATTTCTGTCCTCAGGCCTTAGAAAAAAAATCAACCCTTTGAGACTGTTAATAGTTTAACCAATAAAAATGACCTGATATTCTCTTTAATGTTATAGTATTCTTACCTGACTTTTTCCTCTCCAAATCATCATACAGACTGTCATGAAGGAAAGAGAGTCTTAAATGGTAAGTCATATAAGTTAATAATAAAAATGACTCATATTCACATGCTTATATGTGATATTGCTTCACAGAATTGTCTGGGGTATTTAGATTTAAAAAAAATGCAAAAGCTGTCTTTGCTTGTCCAAACTTAAGGATTTACTAGAACTTTATGGGCCCCTTATTTCAACTATTACTTTTAAAACAGTTGCTTTCATGAAATCTCTAAGCCCAAAGCATAAATGCTTACGTGACTAAAACAGGACTAAGGTGGGCTCCCTTAGGCNTGCGTGTGAGTTCACACTGGTGTTAGGACACAGATTCAAGTAGTTTATTTATCTGCTGTTCCTTGACTGAGCAGCATGGGCATCCTCACAGTTGGCACTGCCCCTTTCATACCCAGTCGTAGTGTACTGGTCAATACTGATTCATGAAATGCATGGGGCTCCTCTGACTGAACTATATTATTGTACCTGTAGATCCAGATTTTTTTTCTCCCTTTTTGCAAAACAAAGTTACAGAAATAGAGCTAGCAAGCTAGGTTTTCAGTAGAATCACTTTTTTAAGTGTGAAAATAGTCTGTAATTTGCAATTTATGATGTTTGAAGTTGTTATGGTGTAATACTGTAGTAAATGCAGTAAGTGAAGGGCTGCTCTTAGCTTCTTCTGGTGGTTGGCCCTTCTGTGATGCTACAGAAACAACCAGCCTCCTGCCTGCCACATGTCACTTTCAGCATCTTTACCTCAGATGTACCATATTTAACACTTCACTTAAAGATAGCCTCAAATGTGAAACATATCACTCTCCAAGTAGTGTGGACCCATTACATGTTGTGACATGGATGCTGTAAATAGTGGGGTATATATATGGATCTATTTCTGTGTACGTATCTGTGTATATATGTATATATTTATATTTTGTAACTTTGTCACATCTGGCTCAGCTAAGTCTGTGTGATAATTCTGTATGTTTGCAAATGTGATCTGCCTGCTTTCTATGTCATTATTCCAACAGCTGATTAAAATCCTGAGTGGGATAGATGAGCTTTATTTTGCAGTAGGGCCCAGACCCCTTAAACTGACGTCATTCTGTCAGCTAGCACTTTGAGAGGGAAAACATTCTTTTGGACCACCTCACTTACTCTGCTCTAACTCAGACTTACTGCCNTGTTCCCAGAAGGATGTGGTGTAAAATTTGTTTTCTATTCCTTTTTGCACACGTTGAAATCAGGATAGGTTATGTCACGCTTGGCATTGCTTTTCTAATAAATTGTATTTCTGTGCTACTCTCTTGATTTTTAAAAGGTATCTGGAAATGGTCTCCTTTGTGTTTTCCTATGGTTTGAGGGAGAAAAAGCAGTGGTTTGCCTAAGGTCCCAGTGCTGGCACCAACCTTAAGTCCAGCCCTTTTCTGATCTTAATCAAACATGCAAGATNGTACAAGATCAAAAATGACTGGAAATTTATGAATTCTGTTGATGCCTTTTTTTCACAGAAAATTTAAGTTTTGATGCATGTTTTTTTAAGAGACCACCAAACGAGAAATGACAATCTTTTAATAAAATATCTCTCAGTACCTCTCAAATAATTTAACTAGACTATCTTTTTTATCATATTCATTTTAGAAAAAAATAATTCTTGTGGCTCTGGCTTTAGTTATGAGGCCTTGTGGTCACATCTCTGAGGCCTCTTGGTCTGAAAACGTAGTGTTCTCTNCATAGTTACAGTGGAAGAGATGAAAGCTGAACAAACCAGATGGTCCNCACCCTTGGGAGCCTCATTCCATACAGTTGCTGTTTTGCATCTNTGCTTTGTCCTAAGCCTGTGTATACAGGGGAGTTCTGAAAACCTCTAACCTAGCTCATCTGGAGGGTGCTTCCAACTTCAACCTCCTGTAATGGCTGTGGCTAGTCTGGGAGCTCTAAGGCTAACTGGCTTTTTTTTTTTCCTGTAGTTTGAGAAATGGTAACACAATTGATGGGTTTCTTTTCAAAAGTTACTTACCAGCAGTCCAGGTACAAACAACACACTCCTCTTGAGGGAGGAAACACTAGTGCTTACAGACTCTCCAGAGTGCTTCCCTGCCTCAGAGCTTTCTGAAATGACTTGAAAACCAATTTCTGTGGCCCCTTAAAGGCCATGTTGATGTATATGTAATGTGTATAAGGATGGACAAAAAAGCCTGACCAAAACAAACCATGCCTTATGATCCCTTTTCTATATAGTATATAGTACCACTAATATATGTCCATCAATTTAAAAACTAGTCTGGTGTCATAAGTCACAATAGTGGCTCCCCTTGGGAGAGAACAAACTGTAGGAACACACATAAAGAACATGCTGGTGACAAGGGTCTCTCTTACTTTATGAAAATGCGTTTAGTAGCTCATTTGTTACTTATGTCCTGTATGTATGTGTGTACATGAGTTAAGTGTGGTGTAGATAAATTACTGTTTTTCTTTGTAAAGGCATGCTTCCCAAGAGCCAAGTGACAGATACAGTGCCCAGGGAAGGCCCTAGTTCTCCAAGGTATGCACTCTTTTTTACATTTCAAAGTGAGAGCATTTCTACGCAAACCCACAAACACTGCAAGAAAGAACCTAGCTCAGGAGTTGGTTTCTTGCTTACTGCCAGCCAGTTTTGCTTAGCACAGAAGTGGCAGCACCTCATTTATCAGATGCAGATACAGAATGAGGCTGTTCCATAAGTGATTTTTAGATAACTGAAATTTGATCCATTTTAAACACTATTTTAAAATTTTTTTTCTTGCCAGGTTGTGGTGGCGGCTCACTTCTTTTATCCCAGCAATCAGGAGGCAGAGGCAGGTAGATCTCTATGAGTTCAAGGCCAGCCTGGTCTACAAAGCAAGTTCCAGGACAGCCAGGGTGGTTACACAGAGAAACCCTGTTTCAAAAAAACAAAAACAATAAAATTTTTTTTCTGATGATAAAATGTATATTCAGGGTAGAAAGTATAGAAAACATAGAAACATAAAAAAAATTTTGTTCATCATACCTCAGATGCACTCAGGGTTCTTTTTTGATGTTCTTGTTCCCCTCCACTAGTCTTATGTCGCTCTAACATCAGCATCCTGCTATACATGTTAAATAAGTTTGTGGACAGTTTTGTTAAGGGATNGAGGATGCCTCCTCTAGAACCATGTGGTTGTCTTCACATAGGTAATCGGTGCACAGCAGTGTTGATTTGATCAACAGCTAGAGCACATCAGAAGACTTTACCTTAACGTTCATTACTGACCCAGTGACCTTGAAGAATTAATTTCTGTTTTTAAATTGTGTGTGTACAATGCTACTCTGCATGTATGAAGGTTTGGACCACCTTGGACATGGACCCTCACCTTCCACCTTGTTTGAAACAGGATTTTTTTTTTCTGTCGCTTGCTGCCACATGTGCTAAGGGCAACTAGCCTGTGAGCTTTCAGGGATTTTCCTGCCTCTGTCTTCCATCTTACCATAAGAACACTGGGATTACAGATGTGCACTCCCTCATCAGGCTTTATGTAGGCTGTGTGGATTTGAACTCATGTCTTCATATTTATTTAGCAANCATTTTCCACTGAGCAATCTCCCCAGCTCAAGAATGAATTTCTTTAATAGTGATATTTTCATTATAGAGAAGGAAGGTGATGAGAATGCAGGTTTCTTTGTGCTCCTTAACAACATTCTTAATAGCATTTTGTTATTACTCTGAGAAGATTTTAGTAGAAAATATATAGCCTTTATTTTGCCCNTTTTGGTGGTCTGTTTGGAAATAAATGTCAGGTGTATCATGGTGACTAACATGTTAAGGTTACCATTTAGAGAAGAGTTTTACCTGGAGAAATATATTTCCCACTGTGGATTTTAACATTGACTGAGTTCATNTGTTATTGCACATCATTCTGAATGTTTTCTCATTTTTCTTACTGTCTTACAGCTATGACTGGTTCCAAACAGAGTCCTCAGTCACCATTGTTATATACACCAAACAAAAGGTAAACATGCTATCAAAAACAAGAGGAAAACAAATAGTAAGAATTGGTTGGGTTTATTTATATGTAGATCCTTTTCTAAGGTCTTTTCTTATATTAACGTGTTTGTTCTCCACAACAACCTTGAGGCAGAAAGCAATGGTCTCCTGATTTTACAAAGAAGGAGTAGTTTTTTCCCCCAAGCCTTGTGTTTGGTACCTAGGTAGGTATTCTGGCTCGTGCCTGGTAGATTGCTCTGACCACCCATGCTGTGTAGCCTTTAAACCTNTTGAGCATGTGTGTGCTTTCCAATTAACTGTTCGCTAAGAGTACGCTTTCTGGGATTAGAAAGACTATACTGCTGAGGCTTATACAGTGCTTGAGCTGTTAATAGCATTTGGGTGCCCCTTTGAAACAGGTTAGGGAGCTCATTCATTTATGGGTCTTCAAGTGGCACCTCTTTTATATAAAGCACCATTAGATGTCAGAGATATGATTCTGGGCCAGGTCCATAAAGACTTTCACAGGGTNGATACTCCAGCTGGAAAGTTGGATGAATGTATTTACAGTGTTTCCAGCCACATCCTTCAGTGCCTGCTGAACCTTCCACATTTGAGGAGCCTTGTGAATTTAAAGGCAAGTTCTGACACCTAGGGATTTTCAAGAGTTCAGGCTCTGTCTCTTATACACATCTAGATGCGCTCTCTGTTGCAGTAGTGATTTGACCACTGTGCTAGAGTGGCCAGCCTCTGTGTAATGAAGCTGAGTTGGTCCAGCACACCACTAGTCCTACTTTCTACTCCCTCTAGCTTTTGTTTCCCACAGTCTAAACCAAAAGATTAGGACTTAGAGAAGTTGGGATCTATTCCTACAGTAACTTTAGTGGGGTTTGAAATGCAGTGACTAAGGAAAGGGGAAGATTACTGATGGAACGATGCATTCAATGCATGGTATAAGTAGTAAGTACCACAACACCTTTCTTAAGTCTACGTAGAAACTAAAGACATCTAAGAAGTTTCCTGAGTAATTTTGGGATAGGTTGAGATCAATAGGTTATATACTTTTCCAGCATCACAGAGTAGTGGAAAACTAAAAGAAAACAACTAAAGATCTTGATTTCTGGGTCATATTCTTATTTTTTGCTACATTGTTTCTCAAAAATATAGATAGATGCTGACCAATGCTCTACAGGTAGTATCTAGGGTTCATGACTTCAAGACTGTGGCCACAGTGGATACTAAACAGAGGAAATGTGTGCTTAGGATTACAATGATGTTCATAGAAGGGAAGGAATTGATTTGCATGAAGAAGAAATGAGAACCGGGAATAATATTTACGTTGCTTGGAAATCTGTAAAGTAGTAACATGAAAACTTCNCTCATNGCCTCACACATGGAGTTGTTTGGGGGCAGTTCTTACTTTTTAATCTTTCTATTTTTGCTTCTTTTTAAGAATATCAATTTAGACTCAGTAATCGTTGACCTCCAGGATGACTCCTTGAGAGCAGAAACAGTTATCAAGGATCATTCTTATCTTATACATATTAGTAAGTATCTCATTTTTATTAATGGGAATATTTTTGTTTTCTTTCATTATGGCAGTAATATGATCTGCAGTCTAGAAGGCTGTAATATTTTATCTGCTATTNTCATTTTGGTTTGTCATTTCTGACCATTTTATAGTTAGTGTTTTTCCTTCATGCTAATAAAAATGGNAGTATGATCCCCTTTTCAAGTTGAAGCAATTAGAAGTCTAATGTTTTGTCTGTTGTGTGACAGAGCCTCGACTTTAAGCAATCAGATGTGATCAGAATCAGTCATAAAGAGTTGGCCCACCTTTATAAGTCTCATACTTGATATCTATAAATAAGTCCGCGGAGACCCCTGGTCACCATCTGAGCATTCCTTACTGAGATACCTGGTCCTTGCCAGCTCTGCCAAAGGAAGTCAGAGATGCAACCAAACAGCCTGGACTGCCAGTCTGTATTTGTTACTCCTTTGCTCTCTCCCAGCCAGAGATAAGCCTTGTTGATTTGGGTCTATCAGGGGCAGGAAGTCAGCACTAAAGTCAGAACCAAAGAGACCAAATGTTGGATCTCTTTGTTACCTGTAATGAAGTTGAGTCTAAGATTTCATTTTCTCCTTTTATGACTAGGACATATTTCTAGTTAGAAAATAGATATGACACACAGACACACAAAATCCCCAAACAATAGCAAATATATATTATTTTTAAATAAATTGTTATTGTGTATCTGTGCATGATGTGAACGTGTAAGTATCATGNNGTAACATGTATGGAGGTCAAAGGGCAGTTTTATGGACTTGATCCTCTCCTTTCTACCCTTAGATGGGTTCTGGGGAAGGAACTCAGGTTGTCAGGCATGCATGGCAAGTTCCTTTACCCATTGAGCCATCTTATCAACTCCAGCAACAATCATTTAAACATGCATTCTTCATAAAAGAACATGCCAGTTTGTTGGACAAAATACAAGTTAAAGTTCTCAGCTCCCAGAAGTCTGCTCACTACTTTCTTTTATTAATGAAGAGAAGTACCTTTAGTTCTGAATTTGGTCAGCATGGACTCTTGTTCTTTACAGCTCCCTACCCCGCCCTCCACCCCAGCCTTATCCAATCGATGACTAACTTTAAACCTCTAAAGCTTTTTTTCTTGGAATGTGTCCTCCCCTATAGACTGCTTAGTTTTTCTCTTCATTAAAAATTTTAAAGAGATTTATTTTTGTTTTTACTTATGTGTNTATGTCTCATTGTATGTGTTTGGGTTCCTACAGAGGCCAGAAGTGGGCATCAACTCCCCTGAAGTTGGACTTACAAGTGATTGTGAGCTGTCCAACCTGGGTGTTGGTAACTAGACTTGGGTCCTCTAGAAAAGCAGCTAGCACTCTTAAGCCATCTCTCTAGCCCCTAGTTCTTTTGTTACTAGCATACAGCCCATTTGCCTCTTATGGGAGAGATTTAATCACCTTAGTCATGAGCACTTTAAGTGAGACCTCTGTCCCAGCAGCTATTATTCTTTTCACATACTTTATAATTAATTTTGTTCTCACTGTAGTCAACAGCATAGCTTGATTTTCCTTCCNACTGAGTGGTAACTAGAGTGCTGGCAGTGCTGGCAGGAGTTCCCAAAAGGAAGTGTCCCCACACAGTCCTAAATGAGATTCTTCAGAGAAGAGTCCCTAACCACCAGTCTCCATCTAGACCAGCAGTTCTCAATCTGTGGGTCTCGACCCTTTTGACAGACCTCTATCTCCAAAAATGTTTACATTATGATTCATAACAGTAGCAAAGTTTCATGTATGAAGTAGCAACAAAATAATTTATGGTTGGGGGCCACCACAGNATGAGGAANTGCATTAAAGGGTTGTAGCATTAGGAAGGTTGAGAACCATTGGTCTAGACACTAGGGAAACTTATTTCAGAGGGGCTGTAGCATATCACAGGATGACTGTTAAAAGGGGGAATTTTATACCTCATTATGACTATAGTGATGCAGAGGAGGAGTCAAATTGTGGAGCTTACATAAGGATCTGGGGGATTTGGCTCAGGACTGTAGCTACTTTCTTAAGATGTTTTGGACCATTGGACAGCAGCATCTTTCAGTGTCTGAGACTATTCATAGCCTCTGGTTGGCCTGAAGCCCACAGAGGAAAACATGTAACTGACTGGATTCCATCAAGGCACTTTGTATGCTACAGGACAGATGAGGTTGGAGAAACTGGGTATATATGGGGATGTCCCACCTGCACACATAAAAAACAAAAATCCCAGTAAAAAGTTATGCTACTCAACAGATGTCCTCAAGCTGGAATTGAGCTGGAACCCCCTTCCCTGCTTTCTAGCTTTCAGAGTGCCAGAGGTGTCATGCAGGCTGCTGAGGGACAAAGGCAACAAAAGTTTTCCCTGGCAGCAAACTCTGTGAACTACAACTGCAACCTGCCAGGAAACAGTGGCATGGCTTTATAGGGGTAATCAACCTTTCCGATTAGATTTTTAGCATGCTCCACAGAAGGGATCCATGTCTGGCTGTAAACCTAGCCCCANACTGCATATATCATAGGCCCTATGAGGAAAATTACTACTGATTTTAGCTAAGTCGACATAAAGGCAAACTGCCTACTAAATATCTATGCTCTTCCACTTACGGAGAGGCTAATCTCAGTCCTACTCAGAGAAGCTTCTATTCACAATGANTGGTGGTGAATACAGAGACCCATGGCTGCCCAAGACGCTGAGAATACGTGACAGGTGCCTATCCCTTAAGAAGTCATTTATATCACCTGCTCCTAAGGCTCAGGGAACCCTGTGGAAGAGGGAACAGAAGAAATTTAAGAAGCAGAAGATAGGGAGAAGGGGAGTGAAATCCTGTTCTCTAGAAGACATTACCAATGTAATTACAGACTCACAGCCACTGCGGTTACTTGTACTGGATCTACATAATATAGGCCTTCTCAACAGTCACTTGTAGATGAGGAATGAGTGTAGGGGAGGGGACTGTGGGACCCTATCTCTTGCTACTGAAGAACAGGCTACTGATGGAATCTGGGTGAGAGGGAACCACTGTCTTCAGTTGTGAACTGAAGTGGTGAACCAGGCTCCAGTGCATAGTTCCNATGCAAAGACCACAAAGACAACCATGGTTCAATCTACAGGGACACAAACAAACAAAACACATGAATGTGAGAAAAAGATGAGTAGGGAAGAGGACAGGTAGACAGGGGAGAGAGGGAAGGAAGAAAAGGTAGGGCTGCAAGCAATCAGAGTATATATATTATATATATATTATATATATACATACATATGAAATTGTCAGAGAACAGAATTAATAATAATAACAATAAGGCAACTCCTGGATGCCAGTGCTGCATTGGAAAGACTGAAACAGTGCAGAATTCAGATGCCAGATAGTCATATTGGCATAAGGAGATTTAGAGCAGAGAGTGGTGAAATCACACCTTGCCTTTCCCTTTTGTAGAATAGATGTAAGTACAAAGATCTGTCTCCTGTTAATCATTGCATCCATAATACCTGAAAGTGCTTGCTTGCTTATAGACTCTAAAAAAATTGGGGGCACTAAATGGTGTTCAGCTATATACATACATACACACACACACATATATACATACATAAACACATATATATACATACATACACACACATACACACACGCATATATATATACATACATACACACACACACACGAAAAGTTAAGTTGACTGTCTGACCTGTGTAAACAGGGCACAGGGTGCACAACCAGGCCTGAATCCCAGGTGTTGCCTCCTCCCTCAGCTGCCCTGCTTGATTCTTACTCTGTATGATTGTCANTCTGGAGTGAAGGTGGGCTACCAGCTTGTGAGTACTTGAATATTTACTCCTCAGTTAATTGGGAGAAGTATGGAAAAATGGAAGAAACTTAAGTAATTTGACTCTTTTGGAGCATCTATTTTCTTTTAGTCTCTCAGTACATTTTTCTAATCTTGAGCAGTTTGAAATAGTATGTTCAAAATGATCTTACAAGTATAAGATTGATTTTATGAATTGAATTTTGATGGTAACTAAAAACTTTTTTTTTTAAATCTCAGGGCT
>LZPO01076145.1:90063-108958 GCA_001675575.1 Neotoma lepida
TAAGAATGCTGTATCCGTGCTCTTAACATGGGAAGTCTGTACGTCACAGTAACCTAGTGGTTAAGTACAGTTGAAGAAAGGGGTACTTACTGTAGCAAATTCATTGTGGCAAGTGTAGAAATTGGCAAGTCAAAAGATGAATGGTTTTCATCCATCAGTAAAGTCAGGATGACATGTACTATACATAGTACGTAATTAGATGGAAGTACTATGGCCCTTACAGTAGGCAAGAAAGGAAGGCACCTGCCTGGGGTTCGTCACTTGTGGAGCTCATGAGGCTGTTTTCCAGTTAGTTACACCTTCCCCACATAGGAGGAATGTACAAGGNTAAGATGTATGTACCTGGACTTCGCCTTCTGATCTTCAACACTGTTNTCCCAGGATCTGAAACCTCAAAATTCCCTGCCCGGTGGTCCAAATCTAGTTGTATCCAAGGAGTACCCAGGACTGTTGATGAAAAACTTGGATGAGTTTGAACACCTGAGTTCATTCATCCATCCCTGTGTAAACCTCACTTGGTGACAGGTGAGGATGAAGAAAGAAAAGAGGGGAGAGTTGGGCTGTAGGCCTCAGCTATCTCAGTGTGTGATGTGTTTTCAAGATGCAATACAGAACACATCACATGGGACAGTTTTGGGCTGATGTATAAGTTTTTACTATTTGGACATATAACATCTGAGTTTTTGGTAGAATTCTCAATATGGGGCTGAAGAAAGATCTAGAGCAGTGGTTCTCAACCTTCCTAATGCTGTGACCCTTTAATACAGTTCNCCATGTTGTGCTGACCCCAAACCATAAAATTATTTTCATTGCTACTTCATGACTGTAATTTTGCTACTGTTATGAATNGTAATATAAATATCTGTGTTTTCAATGGCCTTAGNTGACTCTTGTGAAAGGATCATTCAGCTCATAAAGGGGTCATGACCCGCATGTTGAGAAACACTGTTGTATATGAATTCTAGTTTTCCATTAAACATTGATTGCTAATTTGGAGGCCCATCACTTCCTGTGAGCTGGAATAAATTTTTCTATACCAAGTTACATACTATTAGATAAGACAGAGGGAAAGAGAGAAAAAAATTATAATGAATGTGTTACTAATCAGTTCTATTTCTGTAAATGCTATTTTCTGAGAGAGGAGATAAACCATTATCAGTCTTTGGGGGTATTACTATTTATAGTCAAAAGAAAATTTATAAATAACAATGTTTTAGAATTTTTGTAACAANTCCTTCTAATAAATGTTAATTGTTTTGTGTGGTATAAACTATTTTGGAAGCATGGCTATTAAATTATTTCCAGTATTTATAGAATTGTTTGATTCCTTTTACTGAAATCAATATATGTCATAAACCTATCATCTTCAGCTGTCACTTAGCAAATGGTTGTTTTTTATTTAATCATTTAGACAGGATGTTTCATGATTCATATGCATGTATAATTCATATATACAAGCATAGAATAACATACATTTTCTTTCTTTCATCAGAGTGTGTTGCTAAGCCAGCTTGACAGTGATAGTACTGTTAATTTCCAAGTACTCAACTTTCAAAACTTTTTCATTGGGAAAGAAAAGACTTTAGACTGTGACTGACCATCTTTATCAAATATTTTTCTTATGTACTATTAATATCATTGTAAATATAAAGCCTAAAATATGGAGTTACTTACAGAATAAGCATAAGAAATTAGGTTTTAATTTCTTGAGACATGTTTTTAATGTGCTGTTACAAGTATGAAGAAATAATACTCATTTTGTTAAATTATTCTCCTTTTTTCAAGTTATAGATGTGTTTACATGTTTTATAAAATATCTTAGAAAATGAAATAAGAATAGCCTTGTAAAGTTAATGAGTTTTAGAGCTGTGTAGGCATTTTAATGATACTGAAGTTCTAATGGAGCAGAGTGGAGTGTGGGTTTTCACTTAGTGACGTAGTTGTGTTGCCTTCCAGGCTTGTACTACAGAAAGTGCCAGTTAATTTCCAAGGAAGATGTTACTCACGATACAAGACTTTTCTGTCTGATGCTGCCTCCAAGTACTCACCTTCAGGTGCCAGTTGGGCAACATGTTTACCTCAAGCTCAGTGTCACAGGTAACAGAATTAGAGGCTGGGGGCGGGGGAGACCATGTTCTTTTGTACAGTCATCTAAGTTACTGGCCTTTCTGGGTACCTGGCTTTAATGTCAGGAAGCCTCTGGGTTTGTGGATACAAGAGGAGTGTCAGGATTGTCTTTGCTGCTGATAATCTGGAGCAGATTGCCTGCAGTGGGCAAGAGGGAGTGACAACACCATAGTCCTCCATGGGGTACNACAGGGAGTACCACTAGAAACAGACTTGTGTCTTTGCTGTCTCCTAGGGGCTGCACCACTTATGAGATTGAGTCTATAGAATTCAAAACAAGGGAATAATTGCACATGATTTCCTTATGTATGCTACCAGGTCTAGATGTTCAAAACTGTGTTCCTTGCTGTGTGGATTCTTTTTCCCTTATTTCATCCTNAATCTCTTCATTTACTTATTTCAGTTACCCCAATTCTTATTGATAGCCAACATTTCTTGGCCTCTTGAAGCTGCAGTATCCTTACTTCAGTCTGTGTTTGCAGTGGTCCATCTTGTAGACTCCCTGCTGGGATTTGNTGTAGGTGGTGTTTCATGATGGTACTCTTAGGTTTTTCTCTTCNTCATAACTGATGCCAGATTGCCATTCATAAGCTGCTGTCTTCTTTAGNATAGTTCTTAACCCATGAGCTTTTAAGTTACATATGAAGAAATTAGAGTCATGTATGAAATTTTGGTCTTTCAAATGTTTGGTGACTCTTTTCTTTAGAATTTTATTAAATCTATATAATTTATTTTCATTTTACTTTTAAAAAATAACACATTCCATGAGATAATTGGATTATCGTTCCTTTCATTCAGCTTTCAAAATAATAATTTTAGAATATTATACAATTCAAAATATGTAAAATTAAAAGTGAAATGCCTCCCTTTCTTTCCCTAGTGATCTCATTGGTGACCACTAACTGAAGATGTGGNTTATAATTGGAATTGCTCTGTCTTTATTATTACACCTCCATGGAAAATTTTTGATGCCATTTTATTGTGGCCCGTTACAAATCTTATATGTCTACCTAAATCATTATTATAGACCATACTTAATTTTAAAAAGATTGTCTGTATAGTGGTTAAGCATTGGTTTGTTAAAATTAGCCTTGAATTAAAACCTGGATATGGAGCATCTTGTTAGAGGTATATGCACATTAGTTTTAAACACACACTGATAGCATCATAAAATTTTTATGTTTTATCTTCATTAAGAGCTTTTTAAAAGTATTACACTTTTCTTTGTTTTGATTTTTTTTTCCAGGTGCAGAAATAGTAAAGCCATATACACCCGTGTCTGAGTCTTTACTCTCAGACTTTAAAGAACCAGTTCTTCCCCCAAATAAATACATCTACTTTTTGATCAAAATCTATCCTGATGGACTCTTCACACCAGAACTTGATCGTCTTCAGATTGGTTAGTAATGTTGATTTGTAGCCTTGTTTGTANTGTAGATTGGATNGGAGACCCTCTGTGAGCTCCATGTGGGAGTCTATTATGTATCTTAAACTCAGCATGTCTACAATGGATGGCATCTTCTCTTTGTCTGGTACTCCATGTCCTCTATCTTTATTATTTGCAGCATCTCTGTTCATCTCTGCCCTGCTCTGGAGACTTGCTCATTCCCCCAATCCAGTCAGCCACAAAGTTCGATGTCCTCCCAACCTTGTGCTCTGAAAGCAAGCCTTCCTCCTTTCTATTTTGTCCTCTAACTAATCTCTCACATGGCTCTAACTGGTGTCTTTCTCTTCATCTACATTTTCCAGTAACTTCTTCAAGCTCCTCTGAGGATAGACTTAATTTGGTGCTCCCCACTTTGAAGCCTCAGGAGGATTCTCGACCGGTTCTGCTCAGCTCCCCTGCAAGGCTTACAAGGACTGCTAGGCTCTAGCTTTTGTGGTCTGTGCAGCCTCAGTTTGTTACCCTCCTTCTTAGGTTCCTATAGGNCCCTCATCTAGAGTGCCCATCAGCCCTTTCCTTTGTCATATTCCTTCTTCTAAAGATTCAACACAATGACACTTCTATTATGACGCTCTCCTTCTCTGAATCACTTACTAACAATTGCTCACTCTCTGTTGTAAGAGTAAGCACACAGCTTGTTTGTAAGATTGACATTTACAGGTAGAAATTGTCTTATTTCCAGGACCTAGCATGACAGTTGGCATATACTAAGCTATCAGGAATAGACCTGGAAAGACTGGATAACAGATTATAATGTCTCTGAAGATGCAAAAACTTTCCTTCTTGTTTTTTAATCCTTCTCTGTGTTTTCTCATTTTCTCTGTCTCCTTTTGATTCCTTTTGCCTTAATGGCAAAAATGTCCTTCCTCTTTCTCTGTCAGCATCAGCTCACACTGGGGCAGCAGGGGGCCTGTCACTGAAGTCTTTGTGTTACTTCTGAAAGTCAACTTAGAAATCCCGTAGTGTGATTGTCCCTTAGTACTATTATTANTATCTTGAGGTGGAAAACCTAAGAAATTATAAGACCCAAACAGTTCAAGATACAGTATTTGAAATAACTTCAAGTGGACAGTTTTGTTTTTTATTTTTCAAGTTGCATTGGAGATTTCTGAATGTACCCCTGGTGGTGGTGTTCTTCTGTGAGGGCTGTATACAGTCCTGTCAACTGATCACCACAGAAACTGGGCACTCATTTTGCAACTGCCCAAGTACAGTTGGTTTCTGGTCTTGCTGTTTTCATGGGAGTTAAGCTCATAAGGCTCTTCTTGTTTCAGCTGATAGGTCTTTTCAAATTTTACTGGAGGAGTTATAACACGACCAATGTACGGCTTTAGAATACATTTGTTTCCAATCTCTCTCCTGCTAAGCTTGGCCCTATGGTTACTAACCAGTTGTAAATAGCAAGTATNTATTCTCTACCTACCTTGTATTAATTGCTTATTAGTCTGATTATGGCAATAGAATCCCAACGTATTTGGATATCTGATGATTGCCTCTGAAACTCCTCTCAAACTCTGTAGATTGAGGTGGCATTCACCGGTCAGATAGCCATCCTGTTGCTCATCAGTGCTCTGTCCCTGTTTCCCTTCTAGCATTTTTGTATTGTTTTGTTTTCTGATTTTGTTTATTTCATTTGTTTGTTTAGGAGATTTTGTTTCTGTAAGCAGTCCTGAGGGCAATTTTAAAGTATCTAAACTCCAGGATGTAGAAGATCTCTTTTTATTGGCAGCTGGAACAGGCTTCACACCAATGGTTAATGTACTGAATTATGCTTTGACTTCCATGTCCAGTCTCAGGTATGTTCCCTTCTTCCTGATTACTGTTATTGGGGGCATTCATTGTGCTTGGGTAGTTCACACTTGTTATCTGTTACTCTGCCTCCTCCTCTCCTGCTGACTGTATTACTGGTTCTTCTATCTCATTTCATGTTTTTATAAATTGGGCTACCTAAAAGCATTCACAAGGTTCACTTCCGGCATTTCCACTTGTGCATATTTTTAAATGTAATAGTGACTTACATATAATGAGGTTTCCTTTTTTCCTTTTAAGGAAGGTGAAACTGATGTTCTTCAATAAAACAGAGGACGATATAATTTGGAGATNTCAACTAGAGAAATTAGCATTTAAAGATAAAAGGTATTGACCCTGTTAACTCAAGTTGAAATTTTCCTATATACTGGGCAGCTGAGGAAAGTGTGCCGGTAACTGGAGCACAGCTGACTGCTGTGGAGTCTCTTGGGTCCTCTAGGAAGCCACATCTCTGTGCCTGTGCGGGGGAGGCCTTGCTCACATTTTCAGCAGGCAGTCTTCATCTGAGTTGACTGAGTTAATGATATTAATAGCCCTGTCCCTTGTTTTCTTTCTATGCTGGTATTATCAATAGAAAACAGATCTTGTCAAGCTGAACTCGGGGAGAAAGAGTAGCACAGCAAGAGCTTGTGTTGTTACAGAAAGAAGAAAAAGAGCATAGCACAGGCAGCTGCAATTCAAGAACATTGAGCTAGATGGGCCACTATACTTTCTAAAGCATTTCTGCAGTCATCTATTTCTCAGAATGTCAGGACTTCCTAAGTTGCACAGAATATCCGAGGTGATTGTTTTATGTTCATATAGTCTCATAAAAATCAAGTTACCAGTCCTTGAAAAGCCTAAACACCCTTAGATGCCACCATCCCTAGGGCTGGGGATTCGGGTCCTTGACTGTCAGTGATAGGTAATGTTGTGGGGCTCTNTGCTCTGCTCTCGGTTACTTCCCACAATCCTCTGCTGTCTCCTTGAGTGAATGGCTCATAAGTTAAGGGTATGATGTGAGCATGCTTAGCTTTGAAGCACTACTGTTCTTAACCTGACTAAAGCCTCTACCTGGGCATATTTGCTCGGGTGAGGCAGCTAAGAACGAATTCAAGAAATACAGATAACCAAATTCCGAGCTTTCACACTGGGAAACACTGACCGGGAAGCCTATAGACCAAACCCTAGTTCCCGGGTCCTCAGCTTTAAACCTCACTGCTTCAGGGGCAGGAGAGCTGCCTCAGTGAATTAGAACCTTGTTGCCTTTGCAGAGGACTCACATGGTGGCTCACAACCATCCATAACTCCAGTTCCAGGGGTCCAGTGCTGCCTTCTGACCTCCACAGGCACCAGATACTCACCTGATGGATGTATGTACATGCAGGCTAAACACTCATTCATATAAAATACAAAATAAATCTTAAGCCAGGAGATGGTAACCCATACCTTTAATCCCAGCATTTGGGAGGCAGAGGCAGGTGGATCTCTGAGTTCAAGGCCAGCCTGGTCAATAGAGCGAGTTCCAGGATAGCCAGGGAGTTCCAGGATAGCCAGGGCCACATAGAGAAACCCTGTCTCAAAAAACAAACAAACAAAATATAAATAACTAATCTTTTAAAAATTAATTAAAAAATAAACCTGATTACTTGAATTCTTCTTTAAAAATTGCTTAGCTTCATGGGCCTTTGCCTTTATCTTCAGATTCAAACAGTGGTCCTTGTTCTGCTCGCTTCACTCCATAGCTGTGAGGTTTGGAGACCATGTAAATGCTCTGGAAACTGGGGAGCCCTCTCTGGGGTGTTTAGAATGGGTTAGAATGGGCCCTCTATAAAGGAGGTTTGTCTTACTAGAACCCCTGTTTTCCCAAACCTTTAAAAGATTTTAAACAGACATGGGTAAGCTTTAAAATAATTAAATGTTTTAGTAAATATTTGACAGAAGTAATGTTAGGTTCCTTAAAGAGAAATTTTATAAAATTTAAGAAATTTATTTTAATGACTAGACATTACACCTTAGCCTGTTAATAAGAGTTAATTTTGATTAACTGTTATGAAGGAACGTGTACCTGTGAACATGTTTTTGTTTTGGTCTTCATAATTGGGTTGTTGGTTGCTTAGGCTGCAGTATTGAGGATTTATTTTTACTCCTGCCTATAATTGAATCTAGCAGTTGAGTGATCCTGATATTCTATGATCAGATNCTAGTGTATCTGATCATAGAATATGTTCTGTCAACCTGAGGCCCCCCATCANTCAATCTCAGGGATCCTTCTGTTTGGAGATGGGTTTTCCTTGTTACTGTTTTTAGGATTTGTTTATTTTTATTTTATGTGTATNAGTGTTTTTCTTGTGTATATGTAGGTGTACTACATATATGTACCACACATATGGTGTCCAGAGAGGCATTAGATACCCTAGAACTGGAGTTACAGATGGTTGTGAACTGCCATGTAGGTGCTGGGAGAAGAATGGGGGTCCTTTGTAAGAGCAGAAAGTGTTCTTAACTGCTGAGCCATCTCTCTAGCTCCTGGAGACNTTTTGATGGTCACAACTGGAGAAAGAGGGGCTACTGACATGTACTTATTAAAGGCCAGGAATGGCTCAAAATGCCAGAAATGTGGGCTGGGAAGCTCTGTATTGTAGCATGATTTTTAATAATAACAGCATTGTGTTCTGTCATGTGAACATACCATAATTTATTTAACCAGTCCTTGCTGTTGGACATGGTGAGAAGTTCTTCTGTACTCCCCTAACTGAAGAGTCACAGGTAAAGTGTTCTCAGGCTGGGAATACTTTCTGATAAAAGTCCTCGGCACAGAATGCTGTCCCAGCAGCACCATTTGATGTTGGTAGAGCCCTTAGTTCTCTGTTGGAATCGAGCAAGAAAGAAAGGAATCCCCTGGCAGCTCAGGAATGGGTCACGAAGGACAGGTTGTTTTTATGCCCGAGGGAAGACCAGGCATTACTTTATGAATTTCTGTGCTGTCTGCAGATTGCCCCAGCACACCCATCCCAGTGACCCGTTCTTGTGAGAAAGAGATGTGGACTTGCTCCTACTCTGGGTGAAGCTCTTTTCTTATCTAGGACAACAGCACCTTCACAGTGACCTTAAACGACCTGTGCTGCCTTTTCATTTTGTTCATTGAGTACCAGACTGTAGGCAAGGAACCATTCTGTGAACAAGTACGAAAGACATGATAAGTGTATGCAGTTTACATAGGGAGCTCAGTATCTCACCATCGTCTCAGTAAATCCTTGTAGAAATGATGCCACTGGTTGGTTAGCCTTTAAAAAGCATACTAGTAAATGAAGGTTAGGAATGGGTATCNGCTGCAGATTAGAGCCTCTTTGCTCTGAGTTTATATCTTAACAATTTTATTGTGGTGAAAGAAATACAGCCATAGAAGACAGTAGTGGGTTCGAAATGACAGACTTTGAAAACTCTCTTTTCTTTTCTTGTCCTAGATTTGATGTTGAATTTGTTCTCTCAGCACCTTCTTCAGAGTGGAATGGGAAACAGGGACATGTGTCACCAGCTCTTCTCTCTGAATTTTTGCAAAGAAGTTTAGAGAACTCCAGAGTCTTCCTTTGCATCTGTGGACCAACACCATTTACAGATGAGGGGATAAGGTGAGCGGCAGTCAGAGAGCTGAAAGTCTGAAATGGAAGCTCACATAGAGAGCCCTCAGCAAGCCTTTTGGTTCTCTGCCTGCCGTGCCAACATACACTTAAGAATCTGTGGTAGCTGTGAAAATAGTGTCGTTTCCAGTCTTCATACTACAGCAGGGGTTGGGGCCTGGATTATGCTTAGCATTAGATATAGCTAGAAAAGCAAGATCAGCCAGCAGTTAGTGTCTTCTGCCCATGGCTGTCAGTATGAACAGTCCCAAGATCAGTACCACAATCTCATTTGGGACATAGGGCTCTCAATCTCATCTTCTACCAACTTTAATGTAAATAATTATGAGTAAGCCATTTTCATTTCAATAAAATACAGTGATCCCATCCAGGCAGCAAATCAAAATGAAGCTGCTAGATTGTACAACATAAGTAAGCAAGACCCATAACTGACTATACAATGAAAACCACCTTAGATGATCTGATTCTCTAAAATGACACTTGAAAATATTTGGTTAAATGCCCCCAGTACTGGATTTTTAGATTTTAAGTTCTGGCTCCTTAAATTTGTTTTGTATAAACCTAACATTTTCTAGATAGAGTCTTATTTTATTGCAAAATTTATTTACAAAATCCCCTGACTGAATTTTTAAGCAGCATTTACTTTTGTAGGAAACCAAGGCTAAGTGCTACACTCACTGCATTACAGCTCTGGCTCAGGTGTCTCAGAGCACCTTTTAGGCTACAGTGATACTGTTAGGTGATGGAGACTTCAGACCTTCGGTGTAGAAAGACTGACTATGGAGGGATCTGCACACCCCATCTGTTCATCTCCAGTCCTCCCCCATGACTGGTGGCCTCTCAAGCTTGGGGCCATGTCTTCCTCATTTTGTTCATTTGTTTCTACACGTCATGGCCACTCCTCTGCACACCAGAGTCTCTTGATCTGCACATTGAAAAGTAGATTGTCATGACTGTAGTGTTTTTAAATGCTGTAAGCAACTGTAATCTCCTCAGCTCTTTTCTAAATGTTGTCTCAAAATTAATCCTGCAATGCTGAACTGGATTATCTAGGAGGCTCAGCAGGCTCTTAACCATGCCCTGTGGCGCCCTGAGATTACCTACCTTGAGCAGCTACACCAAGCTGACTGTCAAGGTGACTTGACCCACATCAGTATTTTCATTTCATAGCATCTCCCTTGTGACTTCCAGGTCAGACACATTCCCCTGATTTCTTGTTCTTACCCTCTTAATGGAATGTGTCTTCCTTTGTTTTTGAGACCACGTTTTAGTATGTAGCCCTGACTGACCTCAAACTCAGAAATATGCTTGCCTCTGCCTCTGCCTCTGCCTTCTGGGTGCAGGATTAAGGAATACATCATGGCCAGCTAATGTGTCTTTNATATCAACAGTGNCAAAAGGCTCTTACTTTATCATAGTTTTGTTGTTCTGTAAAATCAATTTCCTTGCCATCCATTCCTAGGACCTCCGGAGTTCATCTCATGGCTGCTACATGCTGCACAAAAGTCAGTTCTCCATCTCTTCCAGTTCCACTTCGAGCCATGGATTAAAAATACTCTAAGACATTGTGCTGGTACTGAACATGTGCACAGTTGCTGTCATCACTCCCTAGGCAGCACAGCATTTATGTTTTTTCATTTATTGTAACAAATCTAGAGGTAATTTAAAGTATATTAGGAGATGTCCATATATAGGACACAAATACACTGCCATTTTACATGAGGGTGGTCAGGATATGCAAACTTTGGTGTCCATGGCAGGCCTAGATCCTGTCCTCTCAGTATAGCTGACTAACTAGCTATATCCCAAGCATACCCTCTGCATTTCATGAGCACTTGGCAATTTGTATAATAAAGGTTAGAAGCCTGTACTTTAAAAAACAAAATCAAACAGTTTAGAATTCCTTGGCCNATAACATGCCTTGGTCCGCTCACTACTTTGCATTGAAGACATGGATAAGTAGACTCAACTTCAGAGGCTCACCCTGTCCTGTGATGAGACAAATTTGACTGAAATACAACTTGGAACACCATGGATAGAGTCAAATACTGTCACCTAGGGGTGTATGTTTTGAGGAGACCAGAACCATGTGGTCATAAAGGACCTGTGTTATGAATGATGGCTAATACCAGTNGGAACTGGGCATGATGTGCACACCTGTAATTCCAGTATTCTGGAGGCCAGGACAGCCTGAGCTATTTAAGTAGACCCTGTCTCAAAANACAAAACAAACCAGAAGGGTGATAGGGATGTAGCTCAATGTTAAGAGTATCTGCTTATCATTGTCATTCACAGCACCACATACAAACAAACAAAAAATGTAGTCAGAAAGTAGAGAATGGCAGAGAGAAATAGGTGTGTTAAAGGCATTCAAATGAGTAGGCTGTCTGGTTACAGTGAAGCCCTTGCCTGAGGGAGACAGTATACATGTCTGGAAAAATAGGGTGGGTTCCCAGAGTGAGAGGCTTGACCGCAGTGCCCTAACCCTGTGCTATATGGACCCTTTGTGTGGACAGAAAGTGCTCAATAAATAATGATTATTTTCAGCAGCATTTTAAGCAGCCACTGCTATGGTCTCAGTCTCTATTTGTATGATTTTCCAAGCTGAAGTGTATTTCAGCAGTATGTTTTCCTACTCACTTTGAAAACTGGTGAGTAAAGGGAGGAAAATAAAGCTTTATTCTGCCTTTTCTCTATGAACTATATTCCTTTATTCTACCTTTTCATGTGTGAGCATGTTGCTGGATAGCCACATAGCCACAGAGCAGATTTTCTTTCTGGAATCCTTCAGTTGATCAATGAAGAAAGAATGATGGAAGTAGACTCCCAGAATTTCATACTTAGGTCACCAATGGGTGCTAGCATCTCATAAGAGAGGCACCATGCCTTCTGTGCCTCTTACAGTACCAACACTGTGTGAAGTAGCCAGAAAGAATTAAACCTGTATGTGATGAAGTCCTAGACTCTGTCCACTTATTAAGTGTGAGGAATGAGAGGACACAGGGCCATGCTATTGAAGAATGTCATGGCAGTGCAGCAGAGAAGACTGTAGGGGGTCCACAGTACAAAGCCATGGTTTTCAGCTACTGAACTACAGAATGGGGCAGAGATGGGAGCAAAAGGGAAAGGGGGATCTTAGAGATCAACGGTCTCCAAAGGCTTATTCACTGTTTACAGTGAGTGAATCATAACTGGATCCTGACTCAAATCATTTAAAATCAGTGGCATTTGTGAAACGTGATAATTTGAACACTCATTAACTACCTAGTGCTGTTTAGGAATTGTTAAGTTTCCGGTGTGATCATTGTGTTTTTAAAAAACAAACACAACTTGAGANCATGAGGAGGGTATATTGGCAAGCTTTGATCTCATGTCTCTATTTGTAAACACTTTCTCTAAAATTAATACACTTTNTGTTTTTCAGGTTGCTGCATGATTTTAACTTTTCCACTGATGAGATCCATGGTTTTACAGCATAATGAAAAGCTGCCATTGTCTTTTATTCAACTAGTTTATATTTGTGATTGCCTAGGATTTTTTAAAAGAATTTTTGTATGTACAAAAGGTTAACCAGGCTTCCATTTCTGGAATGAAGTCATGTGTCTTCAGTACAGGTAACTTGGTTTAATTTTGTACGTGACTTACTTTAGTACTGATGCCTGACCTGGAACGCCAGTCATGGCAGCAGATGCATACAAGAGCCTTTGTTAGGAACTGCAAGTTTTCCTCACCACTGCAATTGTATCACTGTTCTGCTGTAAACACCTGTATTTTATGACATGATAGCAATCATTTGATCACTTTCTATGCTGCAAGATGTCTTCTGAGCAATATAGATTAAATTTTACACTGCACTGTTTACTCAGGAATTGTTGGTGTATGTCCTTATTAACCTTAAAACATGGAATGCTGTAACTATTGGTGATCCAGTTCTGTGGGTGTCCATGGCATTGATACAGAGTAGAATAAAATTATACTCTCATACTTTTATTCCCTGTGTTGAACATGTGGCTGAAATGTAACAAATGGAATGACTTTCTTAAAGGGAACTTTATGTATTTGTTTTTTGAGAGTCTCACTTTGTAGCTTCGGCTGGGCTGAGATTTGCTATGTATACCAGCATGACCTGAAAGTTGCAGCAATCCTTCTGCTTCTGCCTCCTGGTGCTGGGATTACAGGTGTGTGCTATATGCCTGAGTTTAAAGGAGATTTTAAAGACCCCAGTAGAGTTCACTGTCCAAGCCCCAGAGGGTAGAAGAAGAGAACTGACTCCTGCAAGATATTCTCCATGTTTGCAGAGTGGCAATGCACCCACATACATACACAGACACTAAATAANTACAATTTTAAAAAATTTTAAGATACCAATAAAAAATATTGGAAGTGCTTCACACTTGCCGCTTGGGGCTGGGTATATAAAGAGCTTGCCAGAACACTTAACAACTAAGTGTCTCTAAGCCCAGACCAAAGGTATCAGTGAAGATTGAAGTGTGGCATCCAGCCCATGGCCTGAGATAATCACTCGTCCTTCTGCANCCCATCCACACCAGCTGGGAAAAGGAGGAACATTCTGTCCTCAATGGTTCTTTCCAGGCTGGCTCTTTCCCCAGCAGCTGTCAGGTCAGCCAGGAGCCCTCCCAGCTCTCAGATCCTTTCTAACCTGGAACTGAGCAGATAGGGTCAAGAGCTTCTCAGAAGGCTGTGTTGAATGCATAGGTGGCCACTGCTCCATGTCCTAATCCATGCAGAGGCATTGTTTATACAGACGGTGTCGGGAGGCGGTCCTGGTTTCCATGAATGGTTTTGTAAATAGCTACCATCTCTGAATGAGCNGCCAACTAACAGTAAGCAGCATTAGCTTCCCGAAGGACCAGCATGCTCTCTGAAGCCTCTGCTGGCAGATGGCTGGGTGAACACCGTTATTCCTGTGTCTTCCTCTTCCCAGGCAGGAGTCCAGCTGCTCAGCTGCGGCCCCTACTGCTCTGGGGGACTTAAGCTCCTGTGACCCCACCATCTTTTTCCCCTGGAGGGAGGTGTGTGCCACCTTTTTTATTTTTTTCAGTAATTCATTGGTAATATGTCAATTAACTTTCTTTCATGAGTATCTTTNTGTTCATCTTTTCTAACCCTTTTCTTTCTCCTCCAGGCCTGCCCCAGTCACTTCCAGAAAGCAGTTTCCCTTCTGTCATATCTCTTCGTTGTTACCCTTTTTTGTACTTTAGAGCAAAAGAAAAGCCAGAAGCATCCTTTGGATAATTCCTACTCACAAATCAGTTTACACAGTAGTAGTTCCCAAGATGGAGTCTAGTTTGAGAATCAGACGGCATCAGCTTTCCATGACCATGTAGTTTTTTGCCCATTTGTTGATTGGAAGATTTGCTCTTCAGGTGCTTTTTTTTTATTATTCTTTGTATATTCTTTGTATATTCTGTCAGTTAAGTAGCTGGCACAGATTTTTTTTTCTCCCATTTTGTAGGCTGTTCTGTCACTGCTCATTGTTTTGCTTTAATTCGGCGCAATCCATTGGCAGCTCTTGCTATCATTTCCTGGACTATTGGAATCCTATTCAGGAAGTCATTGCCTGTACTGGCAGTGTCTTCCTNAGGTGTTTTCAGGTGTTAAATTAAAGCCTTCTGTCTATTTAGAGTTGATTTTGTGCATTTTTCTACAGGCAGATGTCCAGTTTCCCCAGCACCACTTGTTCAAGAAGCTACCTTTTTCTAGGGTGTGTTTTTGGCATCTTTGTTGTAAATCAGATGTGTATAGCTGTAAGGGTTTATGTCTGGGACTTTGTTCCATCCCATTGGCTTACATGTCTGTTTTTGTGCTAGTAACATGCTGGGTTTGTTACTCTAGTACTGTAGTGTAGTGTTAAGTCAGGTATGGAGATGCTCTTGGCTGTTTGGATGTGATCGTTTGAATGAGAACTGTCTCCTGGAGCCTCCCTCCGGTATTTGAACGCTTGGTTCCCAGTTGGTGGCACTCTTTGGGGAGGTTTAGGAGCTGTGGCCTTGATGGAGGAAGTGTGTCACTGGTGGTGCTGACTTTGAGAGTAGATAGCCTCACTCCTTTTCTAGTTCGTTCTCTGCTTTGTGCTTGTGGTAGAGGTTGAGCGCTCAGCTTCCTTCCACAGCTGTCAGGCCTCCCCACCATGATGGACTCCAGCCCTCTGGAACGATAAACCAAAACAAACCTTCCCTTCCATAAATTGCTTCTGGGCATGGTGTTATGACAGCAATAGAAAAGTAACCAATACACTGGGCATCTGTTGTGGTACCTTGTGGGTTTAGGGTTGATTTGTCTATTTCTGTGAAGAATGTCATTGGAATGTTTGATTTCTTTTTAAAAAATACATTTCCATTTTAATTTACTGCTGCTACCAGAGAAAAAATCACAAGCTTAATGACTTTAAACTGCATGCTTGTGTTCAGGGTGGTGCAGGGTGACTCACTGGGCCCTCTGCAGAAGCCCAGTAAGGACTGTGAGCCAGGGCGGGCTCCTCTCCAGAGGCTCTGAGGACACTTGTTCTCCCAGCCTCCTCCAAGTACTAACATGTGACCAGAGCATCTGTCCCTGGTCTGCAGGGCACCTGCTCCTTGCAGCATCAGTAGGACAGCTCTCATTTCCTTCATGGCCAGTCTGCTTCTAGAAGCTGCAGACATTGCTCCTGCTTTCCACGTGTTCCGCTTCCAGCACTGCTGGATTCTGTCNTTCTCAGACATTGAAGCTCCAAATTCTTCCTGCNACAGCTTTCTTGTCCCAGCCAGAGAAGACTCATTGCTTTGAAAGAGCTCTTGTATTTAGAACAGACCTACCCTGATGCACAAGGTGGCCTCCCTACTTTGGAGATCTGTAATCAGTTCTTCTGCCATGTAACAGAGTGTAACCAAAGGTTGCATGCATTAGGGTGTTGGAGTCTTTTGGAGCCATCCTGTCCATCATCTTATAAAGAAGCACATTTGTCTACAATAAGAGGGTTAGATTTTATGCAGCGTAAATTAACAACAGGAATACTGAAATGAACATAAGTAGAATGAAGCTCAAAAAGCTTTAATCATCTAGAGAAATAAAAATAAACCTTAAAGCTCATGACTTGAGGCAAAAGAAATGGGATCATTGTTGGGCTTTTCAGTAGCCTTGCAAGTGCTGCAGGCCTGGGGCTCCATGGAAGAGCATTCACCTAGCATGTNCAGGGCCTTGCTTGGGTTTGATCCCNAGCACCACAGACCCACACAGGAAAACAGCAGCAGAAAACAANTTCTGAAAAAAGGAAATATACCCTGAAGAGCCACAGGAAAATGCTTACTCTTTAGTGGAAAAGCTTAAGTGGGTGCAACATGAAGAAACTGTTTCCAGAAGCCTCCCCTAAGGCATCTACAAAAGGACAGGATTGGACAAAGACTGAGGCATTTGTATACAGGCTGTGGGGACATTAACCCTGTGGGACTGAGACTAGATGCAGATTGAAGAAGAAAGACTCCAGAGACGTGCTGGGACATGGGAGGGTAACCTAAAGATGAGCTCGGGGCCAGGGCATGTTGCTAAGTTGGTAGAGTGCCTGCCTAGCAGGTATAATAAGCCCCTGCATTTCATCCCCAGCTGCAATGAAACTACATGCATGGTGACACATGCTTGTAATCTCAGGACACAGCTGGAGGCAAGAGCATCAAGGCCATCCTTTACTACACAGAGCATTCAAGGCCAGACATCTCATTCCGTCAAACAAACAAAGGAATAATGCCTTTAAAAAGAAACTGCCGTCCCCGTGGTAGTTGTTTCAATATTGTGATTTTGAGGATATTGAATAAAACAAATTGGGTTTTTTGTTTTGTCTTGTTTTTAATGTCTTTTAGTCCTAAGCCTCTCTCATTTAAATACCTTTGTAGTGAAGTGGATTAAAACTAGTTCTGCCCATTAAATCATTGTTCGACTCTGAGAGTTTTTATTAAAAGTCTAAGAAGATTGTAAGCAAGGGTCCACAGTACTGCTTCACTCAGGCTTTATTTATTTGTGTGCACGCACGTGTGTGCTCACAAGCATGCAGATGCATAGGTGGAGCTCAGAGGACAACTTGCAGGACTCTGTTCTCCACTTCCAACATGTGGGTCTGGGGGTTGAACTCAGGTTTGGTGGCAAGTGCCTTTACCCACTGAGATAGCTCCGTAGCCAGAGACTGGCTCTTTCGGGCAACTACTTCCTCACCTGTCTCTTATACACATCTAGATGTGTATAAGAGACAGGTATTGGGCTCCCTAAGAGAGGCTCTGTGGAGCAGGAGCAGAGCGTCCTGGCTTCCAGAGCACATGCCTTCAGCTTTACCAGTGTCAGAGGCCTGGGAGAAAATGTTCAAAACCAATCTGTACTAAGTGGAGCATGCTGCTACACATCTGTCATTCTAGCTCTGGGAGACCCATGAGTGCAAAGCCATCTTGGAATACACGGTGAGTTTCAGGCCAGCCTGGGCCACACAGACCTTGCCTAAGGTGTTGATGCTGATGATCTGTGCTGAACTAAATAAAACCAAAGTGTTAGGTTGGTTTTAAAGTCAACTCGATACAATTAGAATCACCTGAGTTGGCCGCTCACCAGCACTGATTGCCTCAACTGATGCCGAAGACCCACCCAAGTATGGGCCGCACCTTTCAGCGTCCATCTTGGCCCTCCTCTTCATGCTGAGTTGATTTGCCCTGTTGCTGCAATGAGCCAGCATGTCAGAACCAGTGTGTCCAGACTCAGGATCAATGGCTCTCCAGGAACATTCCAGGTTTTTGGTGCCAAACTGAGAGTGTAGATGCACCCAGTCTTGTGGACTGAGAAATTGCCAGGCTTGGCCTCCTCTGCAGTGACATACACATCTAGATGTGTATAAGAGACAGCAGCTAATGGCCTCTCAGGTATAACTCAGCTGTTGTTATTTTAATGTAAACTGACTTAGTAAGTTCTTTATCGTGTGTGTGTGTGTGTGTGTGTGTGTGATTCTATTTCTCTAAAGAACCTCTAATATACCAAGTAAATTCTGGAAATGGGGTCAGGAGGCATGAGCATGGATCTCCAAGTGTTAATCTGAGAAAGAATTAGACCAGTTTTCAACAAAGAACGGGTGATGGCAGTTGGTGTACTGCGTCTATTCCTAAGTGCCAGTCTGGGCCAGTTGTTCCTCTTTCAAGAATAAGTAAACTTTTNAAATCCTATATAGGATTTATCCAAAAGTAGTGTCAAGACAGACTTCTCNAATCCCCCGTTCTTAAGGCCAGCTCTGCATAAGTCACCTGTGTAACTGCCCATTGTCTTCTTAAGGCATTATTGCCTTAAGACTACATGTTTNCTGGTCTCTAAACACACTCCTCCTGGCCCTCCTCAAAGTCACTGGGATGGATCAATACTGGGCACCTGCCAAGGTTAGTCACACCCTCACCCCTGCTCCCTGATTAGGTTATTGACTTCTCCTCATGCACTCTGTCTCCATGAGACTCGGGCCCCAATCAATGCCCACACCATGGAAAGAAGCACTGCAGAGGGGTGACTTGTTTTGTACTCCATTGTCCCAACTCTGACTTGGATCACCAGTGAGTTCTTTCTCCCTGTTAGTTTAACCATACAAAAGAGAAGCCATCTGGGAAGTGTGGCAGGGACAAGGTTGACAGATTAGCAAAGATGCACTTTAATAGCTACACTTACAGGAGGCTGTGCCGAAAGCGAGCCCTCTCTTCGATGGCAGATGGCACGCTCTACCCTTTTCATCACAGTCTTGCTTTGGGAAACTGCAGTTACTCACCATTCGGTATTTACCTAGCTCTTAAAGATGGCGTTATGAACCCATACTTGAACTTTCTGGCTGCATACATGAAAACCTTTGCAGAACCTGTTATTTAGAGAGAAATAGAAGCAAAATCTA
>LZPO01076146.1:20270-31160 GCA_001675575.1 Neotoma lepida
TTTTTTTTTCTAAGCCAGTTATCTGTTCCTTTAAGCATCCTTAGACCATCACTGCTTCAAATATCTCTTTTGGTTCTTCTCTATACTTTCCAAGCACCCAGTTGAAGTAAGGTGTGACAAAGTAAACATAACTACAGACACTGCGGTTGTTGCCTGATCTGTCAACATGCTCCACGAGTCAGGTGGGCCCATCTGATCATAGGGATGCTCACATAAACAGGAGGGAAACTCTCCCCTGGCATGAGCTTGCTGGAGGATTATTCACGCTCTCACAACTGCCGAGAGTTCATACGTGCCACTGCCCCTAGTGTGTCCAGAGAACACTATCTCCTTGCAGTCACCCACCACCTCTGGCTCTCACAGTCTTTCGGCTGGTTTCTTCCTCAATGATCNGTGAGCTTTGGGAGGAGGGGTTTNTGATATAGATATTCTATTCGAGGCCAGGCACTCTGCTGTCACTTATTCTCGGCACTTTAACTGGTTGGGCTCTGTGTTCATCGCCATCTACTGCAAAAAAAAAGTTTCCCTGATGAGGTCTGAAAGCTATGCTTACCTATTAGTATAGGCGTAGGAATGAAGAGGGTGGTTTCACAAATTTGGTAACGGTAGTATGTTCACTCTGGGGCCCGTGAGATCCCTAGCCATGGGTTCTTGGCCAGATTTATAACACCTGGCATGGTTCCCTTGTGTGGAGCTGGCCTATGAATCAAGCAGAAAGCAGTTATTGTTACCCCTTACCCAGCAAACTATGTAATAACTGGTCTGGCAAGATATGCCCATGGGTACAGTAGTGACACAGTTAAGAGTTCCTGTGCAACAGCCTCCTCTCCATGGTGGTAGGAGAATAGGCAGCGGAGTCTGATAAAAACAAATGAGTTTGCAGAGGAAGACAGTTTGTCCCCTGGGCATCATTTAAAGAAAAGAGTATGCATGANAAAAGTCATCAAAGTACAAACGGAAGAGGGAGGTACTATGGCAAGGANGGTAAAGAATGTGTGCCTCGTGGTCCAGTGCTTTTCTGTGCTCTTTCCTCAGTTCACTAACCCATTCCCATTCTGTGCTTTTCACTTTTTAATAAACTCTCTCTGTCTCTAACCATGTGCCCACAGTGCAATCCTTCACCTGGAATCAGGTGTCCTCTGAACTCAGTATGAGCATGTTTTTCCTTTTCCTTTCTTAATCTCTTTTTCAGACAGTTTTGGGCTTTTTCAGTTTCTCCGTGCCTATCTCAAATGGGTTTTTCTCTACTTACCCCTTCCCCACTTCCCAGAAGCTGCTGAAAACTTCAGCTTGCTTGTTTTATTGTTTTCCTCTGAANTTTTAATAGAATTATCCTTGAATTTCTGTCTGAGTCAATTTTAAAATTCTTTTATTAATGGGACTAAGTACTTAATAAAATTCTCTTATTAATGGGATTAAGGAGATCTTGGTTTCCCTGGTACTACCATGACCACATCATATGCATTTTAAAGTACTCTTCACTGATTGTTACACATGATAAAACAATAACAAATAAACTCTACACGGGCAACCCCTGGCTCTGGTTTTATCTTGCTGCATCTCTAACACCAGGCATGAAACCATAAGCGATTGCTCAGCAAATCCTTAACTGTAGCTCTTTCTGATATTGATTTGAGCACTGCCATCTGCTGGTCATAAGCAAATATTACATCCTATTGCTTGCTAGGATCTGTGGNGATTTCTACATTTGAACCCAACCCTAGCAAGGGTTCTAGACGCCTTTACGTCAGTAAGTCATGCTAGTCTCTGTTGAATTGAGGGTTATTCCAATAGCTCACCCAAAAGAAGTTATGTTACAAAAGTACGTTTCACTTTTTAAAAACAGTTGGCTGCCTAATACTCACTAGAATGGTTAGGATCAGGATTTGGGCCCTGGCAGCACTAATAAGCTAGGCCATGCCACCCATCTTCAACAGGTCTATTAGAGAAGTAATAGAAGCAGAAAGAGGGTTTCTTCAATGTAACCACACTGGGAAGAGGAACAAATGCACTCCCAAGTCCACCTTTCCAGCCTTGACAGGAGGTTTAACCTTAAATAGAAGACAAGAAACATGCAGAGTTACTTTCTCCTGGTCTTAGATCCAGTCTTGCCTGGCAATGTGTCCAAACAGTGTGAAATCCCTTTCTAGGAGACAAAATCTTGTCTGGCTGGCACCAGTCTGCAGCTGATTCCTCCTCTAAAGATGAGACTCCATAGGAAAATCCAACTTACTATATTTTCTTTTCATTAGTTCTTTGAGAATTTTGTAAGACGTATGACTGTCATAGTGCTGAAAGGTAATAGCCAAGCTATTGCAGGAGAAAAATAATCACCAATCTTACCCAGATGTGGTACAAGCTACAATACCCCTACAAGCTACTATAATGACTGGCCTGACAAGATATGCCTGCAGACAGACTTTTTCAACCTACTAGCCGGCTCCCAAATCACAACATGGAGACTTATTATTAATTATAAAAGTTCACCTGATAGCTTAGGCTTGTTTCTAACTAGCCATTAGAACTTAAATTAACATATTTTTATTTATCTACATTCTACCACATGGCTTTTACTTCTATCCCATTTTGTGTGTCTGACTCATTCCGCATCTGGCTGGTTCCTCCACCCTCCTTCTTCCCAGCATCCTCTTTGCCTGGAAACCCTGCCTAGCTATTGGCCATTCAGCTTTTTTATCAAACCAAACACAGTGACATATCTTCACACAGTGTAAAGGAATATACGTAATATATGTACACAACATATACCCACAGGTGCAGTAGTTGCACAAATGTTATGGGGGTAATGCACTAGTTTCTAACCAATCCATGGTGCCACTTTGCTGGCACTGGTAACAGAGCCAAGAACCTACAGGTAAACAGGTAATAGGCCCCAGGGGAGAACCTAATACTACTATTGTGCTAAATGATAGAGTATTAAAATACCTACTCCTGACTTTCACTATACCCATAGAACAGTATCTCTCAACTCTTATCAGAAAAGCTTTTCCATGCAGTAGATGGTAATTAGCACAGAGACCATCAACTGGTCAACATGAAGTGAATTAGAGACTGTGGAGTGCTCAGTCCTAAATGAGATATACACATCCCACACCCTTCCCTTTGGGTTCAGAGATCTTCATGGAAGGGTGGTAATCAGAGCCAGAGCTGACTGATAACATCAGGGAAGCTGTGTTTTCCAGATGCAACAGGGCAGTTGCAAATATGAATGCACAGTGATTATGACAGCATGCTCAAGACTTTTGTAAGGATCAAGCAAGACAGAATCCCAGCTTGGAGGTGGGGGAGGTGGGCAGAAAATCCTGCCCTAGCTGAGGCATCATCAGCATTTGATACAAGCGTTGAGAAGGAGTAAGTCAGCTTTCTTTAATGATGTGACTCCTGGTGGGTCAGTCACACTCTGGGGCAGGCCCCACTCCCAAGAGTTGTTGGGTGACACAAACTGGATTTAATTGATTTAAAAAAAAAAGAAGAAGAATGAAAGAAAGAAAACTCCAAGTTGGTTGGGTAGGAAGGTAAGGGTAGAGAGGGAAGATACGGGAAGAGTTGGGGAGGGGACAGTGAATATGATAAAATTACGTTGTTTGAAATTCTCAAAGAATTAATATATTGTTTTAAAATAACTAGTCAGTCAGAATAAAGCTCCCAGGTGAGTTCAAGTTCTACAACTCAAGTCTGTGTTGTCTTCAGTCAGAGGGTCTTATCATATAGTATGTTATGGAGGGTAACTAAGAACACTGGCAGTTTCCTGTAATCTTGGAGGGTCTACAGGACCTCATTGGATGATAACTTCAATAGAGGCTATTATAACCCATTCCTGGCACTGAATTTTTTATTTGTTAATCTGTTGTGTGTAGTAAAGAAATTGTTGCCCCTTTATAAGGTAACTCCATTTAAACTCTTTTTATATGTGTGTATTTTTTTTAGGAAACTTCACAAGTTGTAAGTTTCCCTATGACTTTTTGAAAGGTCTTTAATGTTAGTTATCCCTCCCGATATTCCATCCTGTACTCTACTCTCCCATCTCCTCCCAAATGTAACATCCCTGCTCCATTATTCCCCTTTAACTATCTGTATACTATATTCTAGCTCCCCTTTCTGACATGCTCACTCTCCACGGCTTCTTAGTAATTTCCTGATATCTATGGGTAATCCAAACAAAACACACATATCTGAAGATCCAAAGCTAACATCCAAATATGAGAGGGGGAAAAATGTGATGTTCACCTTTCTTGTACCTGGATTACCTCACTTAGAATGACTCTTTGAAGCTCCATCGATTTACCTGCAATTTCAGGGTTTTCTTTTTCTTAAGAGCTGAGTGATACAGTTCTTTGTGTAAATAGACAATTTCCATTATCAATTCCTCAATTGATATCTAGGTTGTTTCTAATTATTCTATGGAGCTATAGTAGTAAAACCAGCATGGCATAAAACAGACACATTGATCAATGGAAAAGAATTGAGGGCTCACAAACAAGTCCATACTCCTACAGCCACCTGGTTTTGACCAGGAGGCCAACAATACACACTGGGAAAAGACAGCGTCTTTAACAAATGGTGCTGGTCAAATTGAATAGCTACACAGAGAAGAATGAAGTAAAATTCTTATCATTCACAGTACATAAAACTCAGCTGCAAATGTATCAAGGACTTCAACATAAAACCCCAAACCCCAATTTTGATAGAAGAGAAAATTGGGAATACNCTTGAACTTATAGGCACAGGAAAGGACTTTCTGATCAGGACCCTGGTAGCACAGGAATTAAGACTAACAGTTAATGAATTGGACTACATTAAACTGAAAGGCTTCTTTATAGCAAAGGACACCATCATTCCAGAGAAAAGGCAGACTACAGAAGGGGCGGGGGATCTTTACACCTGATGGAGAATTAGTACACAGAATATTCAAAGGAATCAAACAATTAGGCATCAGGAAAACAAATATCCCAATTTTTTTTAAATGGGGCATGGAATTAAACAGAGAGTTCTCCAAAGATGAAATATAAATGTCTGAGACACATTTTTTTAAAAATGTTCGACACCTTTAGGTCATCAGTGAAATCCAAGTTAAAACTACTTTGACATTTCATTTTATCCCAGTCAGACTTATTAAAGATAAAACAACAATAATTCATAATAACAAATACTGGCATGTATGTGGGGAAAGGGGCACACTTACCACAGCTGGTGAAAGTACAAATAGGTGCAGCCTTATAAAAATCAGTGTGCAGTTTCCTCAAAATCTAGAAATTGACCTACCACATGACCTGGTTGTATCATGCCTGGGCATATACCCAAATGACTCTGTATCCTACTACAGAAATACCTGCTTGTCTGTTTTCATCGCTGCTCTATTCACAATAGCCAGGAAGTGGAAAATCCAATTCTTGTGGACCAGGGTTTCAACAGTGTGACAATCAAAGGGAAGATACAGGACTCAAAGAAAAGACATGGGAGTCTATTTAGAGTATCTTCATTCCCAACAGGGACATTATATAGCTGTGTGTTCTGTTTCATAAACAGCATTGTTAGGTGTGTATAAGTGTATTAACTTTGGAAAGAATTTCTTACTATATTCACTTCTGTGGAATCTGAGGTAAACCAGATGTCACCCATGGCAGGACCTGAATCCAAATCACTNAGCAGTGGTTTACTCATTCAACCACTGACTCCCTGTAAAGAGCACAAAACCCCACTAGTTATCATCTCCTAATGGTTGACTCTTTGACATCTGGGAGAACGTGAATGTGAATCAGATGGACAGGAAAAAAGGAGGGGGGGATGGCACACTTCAGAAGGAAGAATCCTTTCCCCAAGGAACACCAGATGGCAGGATTTTCTTAAGATAAAGAGGTGTCAGCAGAAAGAAATACATGAACATGACTGTTGGTTACAACCCCAGGAGATGCCCACAAGGTCTCGGACCTATTCACATCTTGTACGTAACAATGGGATTCTGTACATGAATGAGTTTTAGGATACTTATTGTTTTGTTTTTGAGACAGGGTTTTACTGTGTAACCCAGGCTGACATAGAACTTATATCTCAGCTTCCCGAGAGCTAGGCCCACAGGCCTGCACCTGCAGGTAACTGGTTTTGGTTCTCTGGCTTACTGCAACATTATTCTATGTTTGAGGTGGTGGAGGTGCTGGTAGAGGTGGCAGTGGTGGTGGTGGAGGTGGTGGTGCTGGTGCTGGTGTTGGAGGTCCTGGTGGAGGTTGTGGTGGTGGTGGTGGTGGTGATGGTGGTGATGGAGGTGGTGGAGGTGGTAGTAGAGATGGTGGTTCTGGTGCTGGTGGTGGAGGTCCTGGTGGAGGTTGTGGCTGTCTCTTATACACATCTAGATGTGTATAAGAGACAGGGTTGTGGTGGTGGTGGTGGTGGTGGTGGTGGTGGAGGTCCTGGTGGAGGTTGTGGTGGTGGTGGTGGTGGTGATGGTGGTGATGGAGGTGGTGGAGGTGGTAGTAGAGATGGTGGTTCTGGTGCTGGTGGTGGAGGTCCTGGTGGAGGTTGTGGTGGTGGTGGTGGTGGTGGTGGTGGTGGCTGTCTCTTATACACATCTAGATGTGTATATGGTGGTGGTGGAGGTGATGGTGATAAACGTGGTACTGGTGGAGGAGGAGGTGGTGGAGAACATTCCTCAGGGTGGGGTATTCTAATATGTACGTCTTAGAGCCCTTAGAACTCTCCTGGCTCATGAGTATTTCATGAGTCATCCTTTTCTATAAAATCCTCTTTGTCTTCCAGTTTGGGAATTCTCTATTTACTTTTCTGTAAGTCCTAAGGTTCTTTCGCTGGTGGAATCAGACCTGTCAGTGAGTCCCTCAAAGGCAATGCCTACTTATTACACTGTTGTTGACTCTCTTCTGTTTCATGCTTCCAGAGAGTTTCCAGCTATTACGTCAGCTCACTAATGCTCACGTATTATCTACTCTTCCTTTAGACTATCAACATATTAAGCATAGCTATTTCATGTTACCTGTCAATTCAATGACCTTCATCATTTCTGAATCTGGCTTTAATGCTTGATGTTTCTCTTCTGTGGTTTCTTATCTTCCAGCATTATGATTCCTATTGAGGACTAGATGAAGTGGGCAACAGAACCTCGGGTGACTAGGTTTGTACTGCAAGGTTTCATATTGATCTGGGTAAGAGCTCGCTACGTGTAATATTTTCATTGGAGATGGGGTAGACTTCAGTTTCTTCTTGTTCCCTTCATTTGTTTTCTCTCCACTGCAGTCTTAACATTTCCCAGGAAATCCCTTCGTAAGAAGAGTCTTTGCTTTATGCCTCTCTCACTTATTCACTCTTAATACACTGGAGTCCTGCTGATATTTTAAGNAGATATTCAGGAAGGAAAATACTCTGTAATATCATGATTACATTTCAGGCGATTAAAGTCCCTGGGTTGTGCCCTTAGAAACTGTGTGTGTGTGTGTGTATGTGTGTGTGTGTGTCTGTGTGTGTGTCTGTGTCTGTGTGTACACACACACATGTATTGATGCTCCAGAGGGGCCATTCCTTGGGTCATGTACACCTTAACTTTTCTACTATTAACCCAGAATTACCGGGCAGGTTGGGNTGGCTGGCCAGCTGACCCCAGGGATCTTGTCTTTTGTGTGCAATACTGAAATTACAAGTGTTCACAACCAAGCTCGGTTCTCAGGCTAGAAGTCAGGTCCTCAGCCTTGCTTAGCAAGCTCTTTACCACCTGAGTTATCGCCCTAGTCCAGTCCCACCTAAGAATTTTTTTCTTAATATATTTTCTTCCTCTTGTGTGAAACAGAAAGGTTAGAGGAAGCTCAAGCTGTGGGATTTCCTCTTCACTGGCTCTCTCAGGGAAGGTAACCTTTGCTATGAAAGTATTCCTGACATATTTCAAATGGTTCATTTACTACTGGACGTGTTTTTATTATTTTAATTTTTATTTTCATGTGTGTGTGTGTCTGTGTGTCTGCCTGTCTGTACAATGTGTGTATAGGTGGCTCCAGAGGACAGAAAAGAAGCCAGAGTTACAAATGGTGGTGAGTAGCGTGATGTGGATTCTCAGAAGCAAACCTGGGTCCTCTGCAAGAGTCCCGAGTGCTCTTAACAATCTCTCCAGCCTCGGGATTTGTTTTGAAACAATCATTTCTCTCCTCGTTCTGCAGGAAACATGAAACTTCGAAGCTCTTCACCATAAGGACCTCGTGGGGCTTAGCAGTAAAACCCATGAAAAGCACAAAGCTATCTAAGCTAGAGCCCTCAGGGAGATTTTTCTCTTTTTTCCTTTTTATTTTTCCTATTTTACCTTTCTTCCTTCCTTTCTTTCTCTCTCTCTTTCTTTTTNAAATATTATACCATTTCCCTCCATTCCTTTTCTTTCCTCCAATGCATTCTATCTTTCCCTATCACAATCCCTCTCAAATTCCTGGCTGCCACTTCTTTTATATACTACTGAGTCTATTCAATGTTGCTTGCATGTACATGTACATGATTGCAGTGATGACCACTTCAGAGTAGATAACCTATTATGAAGTTCCTATCTTGGGGAAGACCATTTCTCCTGCACTCAGCACCCCTTAGTTGCCTGTAGTTCTTTGTCCAGGGCTGAGATCTCCCCATGCCATGCTAGCATATCTCTTATTGTTGTTCCTGTTCAGGTCTTGTTTAGGCAGCCATATTTCTGAAGTATCAGGAGGTATTATGAAGCTTTCTTGTCAGTTCTAGGATACACAGTCTCACCGCAAATTGCCTGGTCCTCTGGCTCTTAAAATCTTTCCACTTCCCTTTCTTCAATGGCCCCTCAGCAGGAGTTGTGCTGTAGATACACTATTGGGTCTGAGCAGCCCATGGTCAGTTGTTATCTGTATTTTAATCAGCTGTGGCTTTCTTTTATGGTCTTTATTGCGAAGACTGGTGAGGGTAGGGGGCTACACTTCTCTGTGAGTAGAAGGATAAGTATTTAGAATGCATGTAGGAATGATGCTGGTCTAGTGAAGTGGTAGTGGTAGATCCTCAAGGTCCAGAACCTCACTAGCCCCAGGTAGTTGACTGGGTTAATGCTCCTGTGGGTTCCCATTCAGCCTCCAGTCCTTCATCAAATCACCATAGAAGTATTCATGCTCCTTAGCCGTTGCAGCAGCTTCTTTTCCCACAAAGCTTGGCTGCAATCCTGTCAGGCTTTCTCAAGATTTCCAGGTGGTGGATTGCCCTGTGACACACTTCTCTGATAAAACTGAGAAGCTGCCTGTCTTCATTGTGTCTGTTTCCTCCTTTTGTTGCAGGAATGAAAATGGAACTTCCAAGCTCTTAATGTGTTGGAGAAGAATCCAGAAGTCCTCTGGTTTTTTTGTTTGGCTTGGTTGTTGTTGTTTAAGAATGGAAGCATTGAACATGTATTCTTTTTGATCTGGCTTCTTTATTCAGTATAACAATGTTGACACACCCATGCTTTTATAGGAATTCAGAGTTAATAACTTTTATTGTTAACTGTAAAAGTGACATGAATCTTAAATAATTGAATCTTATTAATAATTGAAAACATGGAGCCAGGTATTGGGGTAAATTCTGAAAGGTCAGAGAGACAGGACAAGCCACAGCCAACCTCACNTCNCCAACTCCTCAGCTGATCTTGTTTCCTCAGACTGCAGNCTTCTGAGTCCTCACTCGAATGGATCTCAGCTGAACTGCTGCTAAAAAGCTTAAAACCTAAAAAGGCCTCTAGTTTCTGGTCCTCACACCTTATATACCTTTCTGCTTCCTGCCATCACTTCCTGGGATTAAAGGCATGTATCCTTCCCAAGCAATGATATGGGATCTCAAGTGTTGGGATTAAAGCTGTGTGCCGCCATGCCTGGCTCTGTTCTCAGTGTGGCCTTGAACTCACAGAGATCCAGATGNATCTCTGCCTCCTGAGCGATAGGATTAAAGGCATGTTTGCCACCATTTTCTGGCCTCTATGTCTATCTAGTGGCTGTTCTGTTCTCTGACCCCAGATAAGTTTATTAGGGTGCACAATATATTGGGGGACATAATATCACCACAGTTAACAACATTCAATTTTACAGGTCTACCACCTTTGTTCATCCATTCATTTGTTGATGGATATCTGGGTTGCTTCCAACATAGGCCAACTACAGATAAAGCTTGTATGGACATCTGTGCATTTAAAACCTTGTGTGTGCACCCNGTGTCTTTGAAGTAAACACATCAAGGTATAGTCAAAGGGAGGTAGGTGTAGGGAACCTTGAAGCTGGCTGAAGATACCCCAAGACCATGTTCTCAGCACAAAGGAGATTTATTGTCACAGGGGGACAAAAGGCAGGAATAGGGGAGAAAGACAGGAGACAGAGGAAGAGGGAGAAGAGGGAGAGAACAAGCGAGGGGGGAGGAAGGGGGAAGGGAGAGGGATAAGGGGTATTTGTCCCTGGGTAGGGGGACTGGACAAAAGACTGCCTCTGGATAGAAAGGAGACAAACCAGTTGTGGCCCATAGGAAAATGACAGTTTTTAAAGGTAGAAGAGGAAACTCCGTGGTAGGATGAGGTGTTTAATTTTAAATGGGTATGTTAATTAGGNGAGTCAAAGGGGGCTTTTGATTCCTGGACTTCACGTTTGACAGCTGGAACTTAGCAGTCAGCCTTGGGAGGAGGGATTGGCCAAATAAGGGAATAGACCTTGGTGGCTAGCTTTAGGAATGTAACCTAATGGTTTTTAGCAAAGCAAAGGAAATGCGGAGAAGGGCAAGGCCTGCTAGAGCCATGTGCTGGAGTGCGCTACTGTCCCTTCAGTAGGTGTGTTTCTAACTTGAACTTCCTAAGGGATTTCAAATTTCTTTTCCAAGCTGGTTTTCCCACTCTGCACCCTCAGCAGCAGAGTAGCAGATCCT
>LZPO01076146.1:35007-46529 GCA_001675575.1 Neotoma lepida
TTCCCTTCCCAGCCTCCCCCAGGCCCATTTTCCAGATGTCATCCTTTTCTCCGCTGTAGAATGTGAATTAAATTTCTTCTTTGTGATTAGAACCTATTACTCCAGCTAATAGAGTAATCTTATTCAAATGTCCAGATTGTGGTCTTATCCTCTAATTCAATACAACCTTTGCTCTGACAGGCTGGGATTTAAGATATCCAAACCNGAAGAGCTCTCTGTTGTTAGATTGGGAAGTAATCATCTGTCAATGAATTGCTAGCTATAAAGCTGGAAGGAATCACTGCTTTTCACCCTTTCGTGTTCAAACTCATGAACTGTGGCTATGAAGTAGATAGACCATAAATGATCTCTAACCCAAAGCACATTCTATATGGCCAGACATAAGATACACTCCATTCCTTTAGAAAGTTTCTTCCATCTGCCATTGTAACAGAGCCGTTTGGAAACGATTCCTGTACATAGTAAGGACAGTCTCTTCTGGGTGATGGTGAGGGAACCAAAAGCAACTTGATGAGGAAAGGGTTTATTTCATCTTACACTTTCTGGTCATAACCTACCGNTTAGGGAAGTCACGGCAAGAGCCTGAGGTAGAAACCTAGAGGCAGGAACCATATGGGAATGCTGCTTGCTGGCTTGCTTTCTGACTTGCTTTCTTATATGGCCCAGGACCAGATCACCTACCCAGGGATGGCACCATTCATAGTTGTTGTTGTTATTGTTTACTCTTTGGGGGGGGGCTGCTGCCACCCAGCTCCCAAATAAACCAGACACGGAGGTTTATTCTTAATTATGAATGCCCAGCCTTAGCTTGGCTTAGTTTCTAGCCAGCTTTCCTTATCTTAAATTATTCCATCTGTCTTTTCCCTCTGGACTTTTCCTGTTCTCCTACTTCTGTAAATCTCACTCTTACTCCGTGGCTTGCTGTGTAGTTGGGTGGCTGGACCCTGGAGTCCTCCTCCTTCTCTGGCTTCTTCTTCCTTCTCCTTCCTCCCAGATTTCTCCTTCTATTTATCCTCTCTGCCTGCCAGCCCCACTTATTTCTCTTTCTTGCCTCACTATTGGCCGTTCAGCTCTTTATTAGACCATCAGGTGTTTTAGACAGGCACAGTAACACAGCTTCATAGAGTTAAACAAATGCTACGTAAACAAAAGTAAGATAGCTTAAAATAATATTCTACTACACATAACGGCATAGGTGCTCTAGTGTCAATAAAGAATCAAGACCATCCCCCATAGATTGCTAATCTGATCTGGGAAATCCTCTAATTGAGACTCCCTCAAATGACTCTGGGCTGTGTCAAGTTGACAGCTGTCCCTTACTAGGACATGAGATTAACCTGGATCATCCAGTGTGCCCTAAATGTAATCAAATATAACCTTAAAAGAGGGAGAGAGCAGAAGATAGGACACATACACAAAAGATTAGACAATAAAAGTACAGGGTACTTCATGTAGCTTTAAGCCAAGAAATGGAGTGAACTGCCAGAAGCTGGAGAAGAAAAAAGCAAGAGAAATGGAGAAACAGCTTTTCCCTGAGAACCCCCAACGGAAGCACAGCCCTCTAGCCCCTTGGTTTCAAATCAGTGATAGATTGTAGCTTTCTTGCTCCCAATGCCACAAAAGAACAAATTGTTGATGTTTGCAACCACCAAGTCTACAGCAATTTATTATAGCATCTATGAGAAACAAGTACAGAGACACAGAGAACATGTGACTCATAAAGGGAACATCTCACCGTTGACTGTGTACTTGCTACTAAGCAATCCAAAAGNGTATGTATCTGCTAAAGAAAGCATGTATTTGCCACACCACCTCAGAGAACTATTCTGAGCATCTCATACTAGAGTTTAACAAAAGAACTAAGCAACACTGGGAATAGCATCATGTGTTACTGAGTTATGCAGCCCAAATAATAGAGTGGCTTGTATTTCTGCACAGGCTTCCTCCAGAGCAGTGGTTCCCAACCTTCCTAATGCTTCCACCCTTTAATACATTTCCTCATGCTGTGGTGACCCCCAACCATGAAATTATTTTGTTGCTACTTTATAACTGTAATTTTGCTAGTTATGAATTGTAATGTAAATATCTGATATGCAGGATATCTCATATGCGAGACCTCAAGAGATCACAACCTACAGATTGAGAACTGCTGACCTTGATGATGTACTGTAACTGTAAACTAAAATTTTCTTTCCTTCCCATGCTTTTGGTCATGTTTGTTTATCACAGCAAGAGAAAGCAGACTAGAGCACTTTGNATCATTTTTACATAATAAAATTAAGNCACAATTCAACTATATTATGAGGTCTGNGACTTCTTCAAGATTTCTGAATCTGGNGAAATGGACTAGGGGACTCCCAAAATAATTGTGCCTTTACTGATGGAACAGAACAGCATTCTGAGACCCTAAGTATTAGTGTCAATTCAAAGACGATGTCTAGTAATTCTCATCAAACCAGAGCTTTGTTTTTTGCACACTAGCCTGCAAGTGCTGCAGTTTGCACCATGCATGTCCCTGTAAGGCTCTTAGTAAGACTGTGGAACCTTAGCACTTTTCTTGTTCACTCTTGCTTCAGATCCATGAAGTAATAGCTTTGCTCTATCATACTCTTCTCTGATGATGTGNTGCCTTCCACAAGCTGTCAGCTACAGGGTCAACTGAGCTTGGACAAGTGTGTCAGAAGAATAGGAACCTGAAAGAGCCACACCAAGATGAACATATGAAAGAAGCCAGTTGACAAAAAAAAAGATTGGAAACTCTTCCCATCCAGGTTATGTGCAACAAACGTTGCTCAAATGAGTAAAGCCCACACTATGNAAATGTGGCCAGGCACATACCGTGTCAACAGTCATGAGTCCACAAGCCTCACGGCCCAGTGCTTTTAAGCACAGGCTTTTCTCCACATCACTAGGCCACTCCTTTTTCCTTCCTCAATAAATTTTCTGTTTCTATTTGTAATTGTGTGTTCCTGTGCAATCCTTTATCCTGGGACAAGAACCTGGACACTTTATCAAGTGACCTCTGAACCCAGATCCCTGTCCATTAGCACTAAAACCTTCCAAACTGTGAGCCTAAGGAAAGTGTTCCCTTTATAATTCTCTCAGGCACTTTGCTGTAATGATGGAGAGCTAACTAACAAAGTCACACGCCTAAAGGGCTGNGATTTTTAAGTGTGAANGTTTACAGTCTAGAGTCATGTAAATGCTACAAGATCCTGGCTGGTTTCTCCAATCAGAAAGCTCTGTTTTGACTTGAATTAGTTGAGTGCAGGTGTGATTCTTTTCAATTGTGAGGAATCAAGTCAGACTTTGAACTACTAAATCTAGTTTATTCAGTGATAAAACTTAAATACTGTAGTAGGTGCTGGGTTTTTACTCTCATAGATCCCATTGCCAGTCAGCCACAGCCAAGCCAAGGATTCCCACAGGCCAAGGCATTTTACCTGATACTAACACACACACGCACACACACACACATGAGCATGGAAAGTGGTGCTACTCATGTTCAGTTGATATCACTGGGAGGCCTACTCTTTTCTGAAGGCAAATGAAGGAGCTGTGGATCAGGGAGAGAGGGGAGGTGAGGATGGGGATTGAGAGTAGTGGAGGGAGAGGGGACTGCAGTTGGGATGTATTATATGAGAGAAGAATGAACAGATAAATAGATAGATAGATAGATAGATAGATAGATAGATAGATAGATAGATAGATAGATAGACAGACAGACAGATAAATTAAGAGGGGCTACTAAGAATGGTTAACAGTTTACTACCTGCCATGGTACATTATTTAATACCTCACATCCTTTCATTGCTCTCAGAATGAAACCGCAAAGTTCTGCTGAGGTCTTTTAGGTTTTAGGTAACTGAAGCCCCGACTATTCCAGATCTCTCTGTTAGGATGTTTAAGTCACACCCGTCTTGCTTCAACTCTTCTCAGCTTGGACGATTTAGCTTCTTCCAAAGAGCCTCTCTACGGCATTCCAGACTCTACCTCGTTGGTCTGCACACCAAGGCCCACACTTCCATATGCCATGTGTCCTATAACTTTGTGTATTTTTCTACTGTATGTTTATTATTCGTAATTCGTTATGCTCTTCCTCTGCTGTTACTCTGTGAGACCATAAGCCCAANGCAGAACCCATTTCTGTCCTGTTCCCCTTGCAGAGCGACAAGGTGCTGACTAATCCTGGATAGACNTTTCAGATCTAGAAGTCGGTCTACATTACTGCCCATTGTTTCTCAAGTGCACAGCAAAGCTTAGACAGCCATCTTAACTTGCTCCAAGTCTGTCAAACCAAAGAGGAAGTAGAGCCCTGGGTCTGTGATCCTTCAAGCCAGAGAGGGCTACCACCGAGGACAACCTCCTACCAGCAAAAGATAGGATTCCTTCCTGCCTCACACCACCACGGAGCAAGGAAANATGGCATCATTCATTTGTCACAAATGTTTGGCAACGTTCTCGAGTTAAGACGCCTGCGGTACCAAGCACAGCAGCCAACCAGCAGTCTGCCCAAGCCACAGCCTTCCTTATGCGCAGGCGCACACAGATCGCTTCCGCTCTGGGCGGGGCCAACTCTGGGCGTGCCCACCGCGGGGGCGTGGCCTGCAGGCGGCAGGGGCGTCCATCTCCCCAGGCCCCCGCGGGGATGGAGCTGGGGCTCCGTGGGCGCCCGGCCTCTGGCCAGGGGCTGGCCTCGGAGACCCCAGCGACCGCAACAGCAGCTTCCGGTGCAGTGGACTCCCGCGGCTTCCTGCTGTGTCTCTACCTGGTAGGCTTTTTGGTGAGTGCCTGCCCCGGGGCTGGGGAAAAACACTGAGACTGTGCAAGACAAGGGGTACTAAAAGGGCTGCACTTACCTCGAGTACATGGGGATTTATACATCTCCGGCCGGGAACGTCAAGTGTGGCTCCGTGACCCAGCCACTTTGGAGGGTGACTCCAGTTGCTATGTACAGTGGCCGGTGCAAGGACAGAGGACAGACGCTGCTGGAGGCAGCTAGTGCGGTAGGGACACAGGCCTTTCCTCCACAGCAGGGGTCGGGAAGTCGCTGCTCCTGACCCCCATCTACACAGGAGGCCTTGAAGTTTGAAATTGAAAGTNACAGTGAATTGCACNCAACTGCCTTTTGGCAAAATTGCACGTGGTTTTGTTTTGTTTAACTTATATGCCTGTGTATATTGGTTTGGTTCACAAGTAGTCCTTTCCCTGGTAGAATAACTAACGTCTTAGTTAAGGTTTCCGTTGCTGCCACGAGATAACACCATGACCAAAAAGCAAGTTGGGGAGGAAAGGGTTTATTATTTATTAGTCTTACACTTCAGCATTACTGTTCCTCACTGAAGGAATTCAAGACAGGAACTCAAACAGGGCAAGATCCTGGAGGCAGGAGCTGATGCACAGACCATGGGGGGAAGCTGCTGCTTACTGGCTTGCTTCCCATGGCTTGCTCAGCCTGATTTCTTATAGAACTCAGGACCAGCAGCCCAGGGATGGCACCACCCACAATGGGCTGGGTCTTCTCCATTGATCACTAAATGAGAAAATGCCTTACAGCTGGATCTCAAGGAGGCATTTCCTCAGCTGAGGCTCCTTCCTCTCTGATGACTCGAGCTTGTGTCAAGTTGACACACAAAACCCAGCCAGTACAAATGAGAAGCTTAAGAAGAAGTCATTCTCCAACCATCCATCCTCCTATTAATTTAATATTCATGAANTTTCTGGATGCCTGCTATGTGGTATGTGCCCTGGAGCTCTGATGTCNTAGGCAGCTTCTGCTTCTGGAGAATTTACAGTCTTCGTGGTAAGGTTAAGTTGGTAGTCATGGCCATTTTCAGTGTAGGGACCCTAATTCATCTTTATTCCTCTTTCAAGAATAGGTTTGGTTGCTTGGTTCCATGGGCCTGGTTATAAGTTAGCCAATGGCCACAGNGTGAAGAAGCACCCCATAGGATTTCCTCATCAGGCAAAGGAACCAGTTAGTTGAAAAGGCTTTGTGGCTAGTATCTGATCAGCACTGAGCCTGATAAACAAGAACTGTTCTCTGCCCAGATGACGTTAACCTCTTATTTCTTCCCAGACTGATGGTTCTCTAGAATTAGGAGTCGGGATGCAGAACCACNTAGGTGAGGAACAGAAAGGCAGTCTCTGGTCAGTTAGTAGAGGTTGTTCAATTAATGTCTGTTAGAATCTTAAAGAAACAGATAGCATCAAATGTCTGTATTTACAGAGCCAAGAGACATTGAGGAAAATGCCTTGGAGACATCTCTGTCTACAGTGAGCTTTCAGGTTCTGAGATATACAATTTCCTTTCTTAGGTTCCATGCCTTTGACTTGAGTGCCTAAGCTACACCNCCAACCCCACCTGTCACTTTTTTTTTTGGTTGTTTTTAGGATGTAGATGTTGCTTACTTCCACTGTGCAGTCTAGTTATTCAGAATTCAGAGGTAGTGATTGTGGCTTGCTCTGGGAAAGGTTTTTGATTGCCATCCACTTGGGGTGATGTGTACCCGCAGCCCACTGAGATGCCATCCACTTGGGGTGATGTGTATCCCCAGCCCACTGAGGTGTCATCCACCTGGGGTGATGTGTTACCCTCAACCTACTGAGGTTCCATCCACCTGGGGTGATGTGTATCCCNNATCTACTGAGGTGTCATCCACCTGGGGTGATGTGTATCCCTANCCNACAGAGGCTCTACTGCAGAGGGCACCTAGGTTACTTTTGCCAGATGAAAAGGACTCAGGCCATCACTTGGAACATCCAGACTTTACCCAGAGGGTATCAGCAACTACCGGGAGCCCGAATTCAGAACAGTTTGAAAATTACAGCGAAATAAAGCAGTTCATACATCATTCATTATGTGCAGCCTTCCAACACAGCCTTGGATAGTCGCAGCCTCTCTTATNCTTTCCATATGCTGTGTACATGGTAAATCTANTCTGATGTAAAATTTTGAGAAATGTAATAACATACTCAAGAGAATAATATATTAGCATATCTTGAGGGAAATACATATGATTTCCAAATACTTTTTTAAAAAGATTAGGGCTTTTTTTTTTTCAATGAAAAGTGTTGTAAAGAGTTTGATCCTACGCAGCTTTATATAATCTTTGAAGGAGCTAATGCTGACTTACTAAGTAACATCCAAGGGGTATTATGCACAACTTAGTTACTACTTTTCATATATTTAGCAACCCCTAAGCCTTGGGAAACTGATTTCTGATTGGGAGAGGAAGGGCACAAGATTAGAGAAGTCATTTGCCAAATGTTCTAGTTTCAGCTCTTGACATTTTGAGGTTTTAATTTGTTTCACNGGGAGCAGTAAGCTTATGCATTTGGCTCATTTTGGTTAGCAAGCTAAGATGGTGCTGTGGTGCAGGAGAATGTTTTGAGATACTTGATTGGTTTAATAAAAAGCTGAACAACCAATAGCTAGGCAGGAGGTAAAGGCNGGACTTCCAGGAGAGAGAGAGGAAGAAGGAGAGATGAATCTAGGCTCTGGAGAGAGACTCCAGAGGACACAGAGAGGAAACAGGAGGTCTAAGNTGGAAGAGAGGCAAAAAGCCGTGAGGCAGAACGTAGATTAATATAAATGGGTTAATTTAAGTTATAAGAGCTAGTTTGAGACAAGCCCAAGCTAAAGGCCAGACTTTCATGATTAATAAGTCTCCCTGTCCTTATTTGGGGCTGGCGGTGGAAAAGAAAGTCTGTCTAAGGTGCTGAGGTCTATGACATTATCCCTTTTCCCCAGACACTTGGTCAATTTCTGTCCCCTCTTTCCAGCTGGCAACAGGTGACAGTCCATCTTCATTGAGATAACCCACCAGAGGTGAAACACTGGGTTTCATTCCCTGTAAAAGGCCCTCAAGCGCAAATATACTCATCAGTTTCCACTGGGAAATGCTGATGCCCAGGGAAGGGTTAGGTGGCCCCATCAAGACTTCCCTTATGAATGGTTGCAACTTGTATGAAAAAATGAGGGTTCTGTAGAAAGTATGGATCGGGAAGGAATTGCTCATTATNGTAAAGGAGAAGAGATTTTAGATTCAAACTTCCTGAGAAGAAGGAGTCTGCAACTAGCTCTCCTGTTTTTTTTTTTTTAAAGGTGTTCTTTTAAACTCACAAGGTGCTAAAATGATATCACCAACTGTTGCTGATGAGCTTGTGTTTTCATAATTACCTTAGTCTATGGATATCAATATTTCACCAACCTTCTGTCTNCCTCATGCTTTCCTGGGCCTATCAGGTATTGATATGTGTCAGATTTTAAAGCCTAGTCTGGTGGAACATGCTTGTAATATCAGTGCTCAGGAGGCTGAGGCAAGAGACCGTCCTGGGCTACATAATAAGACCGACTCAAAAAGTACAGATATTAGTTCCTTTCAGTTACTGGAGATTCTTACTGAAGCAAAAACCGCTTTACCAATAAACTCAAACAGTCCCTCCTTNCTTGTCCACATAACACCGAGGATTTTTTCAGTTCTTTCTTGCTTTGTTTCAGGGGAGGGACTTCCAGGGCACATCTTCCTCAGGCCAATCACAAAGAAGTTACAGTGAAAACTGACCCGAGGTCAAGAAAGCCCAGGGGATTTAGATTTTTCTGGATTCCATCGTACACCTGGTTGTTGTGGCCTACTATTATGGTTTCTTCTTGGCTGAGAAGTTTAGATATGGGTTTGNTGTTTGCAANTGAATGACAATTTTAAAATCACCNGTTGAAATACTGCCAAGCTTCAGTACTAACTGGAGTTCTCTGGGCTTTGGTTTCTCACAGGACTTGTTTGGTGTCAGTATGGTTGTCCCATTGTTGAGCCTTCATGTCAAGTCCCTTGGAGTAAGTCCTGTAGTTGCTGGAGTGGTGTGTAAGTGTTTACTACTATTTATTTGCAAAACACTGACTTTCAAATCCTCTGAAAATCCTCTCAGCCTTTACCAGTTATCACCCAATAGTAAACAGGAAATTAAATGACTTGCCAGAATATTTCTAAGTACCACCCTGGAATAAATGGAATTCATCTTTTCCCGGACCACCTGTATTCAGAAAGGCTTTGATATTTGAGTTATTTCCACATTCCATACTGATGGAAGCACTGCTTCCTGGGCCTCTGGTAGTTTAGGCTAANTATGCTGAAGNCGAGGCATGGCCTCCTGTCCACAAGCATAGTTCTGGAACTTAATATAAGACCAAAGGGGCAATTTATGGAAGTCATACCTGATGGCAAAGGGTTTCAGTGGTCACCTTGGGAAACTAGTTCCAAGCCTCCTACACCACCANCACATCTCAGAAGCCCATGGAGTTTCTGCCCATGCAGCATGCAATTCCGTCCCAAATTTGTTGATTTGTGAAGGAGGCAGAAGTATCCAGGGCTTCGAACTGTGCCTCCTAAATCCTGAAAAACCCTTGATGCTAACAGCCCTTGAATCCTTCACAAGTTGGAGAAGAAATTAGGCAGTTTTCTACATCACCTTCNTTATATCCTGATCCCTTCTCTGTTTATTTTTTCCCTCAAGATATGTACATTGAATTCTGCTGACCACCTGGTAGCATATAGACCTTTAGGAAAAGCCAACGGGGAGGAGGGGAAAGAACTATGTAAAACTTAGTGAGTTTGTTATATAACTGAAGCTTCTTCATTTTAAATTCTGCTCATTTTGTATCTGCTCTTTGTTATTGTTGTTTCCATGTATNGCTTCTGGCATTTCCATTCATGGATNTAATGGACTCTCTTACCCTGTCACCTCTGAAATGCTTGAGATCTATGCGTTGGTGTTGAAAATTCAGTGCTCGGTGGTGTTTTTCCAGGATTCTGATTTTCACTGGCTAGGAGAGGGCAGGGCTATGTTCAGGATCCCTCTGACTGGCCCTTGCCTTAATCTCCTCTGCTTGCTCTCATTTTATTTTGAAGACTTAAAATTTTTGTAGAAAGGTGTAGGGCAGTTTAGCTCCTGTCTCTTATACACATCTAGATGTGTATAAGAGACAGGCCTTGGGGTGAAGGGGTATTACATTTATAACATGCTGTAGCTGTGATTCAGGGCTGATTTTTGTACTGGAGAAAAGAATGTAAACAGAAGTTACCACCCATTATTTGATTCATGTAATTGACAGCAGTCAAACCCACCCACATTTCTAGTTTTCTGTATGGAAGTGTGTACAAGCTGTCTCTTATACACATCTAGATGTGTATAAGAGACAGATAGGAGACAGGTAGAATCCTGTCCTCTGCCTGTCTTTGTCCCATGGGAAGATGTGTGCTTCAAAGACTAAAATGACTTCTTCTGCGGGGCACACCGAGCCACTAGTACGCCTTAGGGTGAAGGGGTATTACATTTATAACATGCTGTAGCTGTGATTCAGGGCTGATTTTTGTACTGGAGAAAAGAATGTAAACAGAAGTTACCACCCATTATTTGATTCATGTAATTGACAGCAGTCAAACCCACCCACATTTCTAGTTTTCTGTATGGAAGTGTGTACAGTGAGCTAAGTGCCTTGCTATATATGAGAACACTCGGTAGAAATCACATTATGGAAGTGTGTACAGTGAGCTAAGTGCCTCGCCATATATGAGAACACTCGGTAGAAATCACATTGATTGGTTAGATATCAGAAAAAATGGAGTAGAGGGATTCAGAGGTGGTTCCTCCTGGCCCATTNGGTAGTCTGAAATCCAGAGACTGTCATTGTGCATCCCTGTCTGTCCCCCTGTGCCAGCCCACTGTGGGCATGCTGGAGACCTCAGTGTCCATCAGTCAGGAAGTCCAGTAGTCATCTACTTATTCTCATAGACTGGCAGCCATGGCCGATTGAATCAGCTGGCTAGCGTCTCACATTTAGGGAACTTGTGTTTTCCCTGGCGCTTCCTTGTTAAGGGATAGTTAATGTAAAAGAAATGGAATGAGATTCTATAATAAATTGTTAAATAGGTAAATAATTACTCCCTGATTTATCTTTCTTTCCAGTTTCTAAGACACTAAAGTGGTAGGTACTGAAGAGAGGGCTCAGCAGCTGGGAGCACTTTCAGAGGCCCGGAACTCAGTTCTTAGCATTACATGACCTCTCAAAACTGCCTGTAACTCCATTTCCAGGGAATACAATGGCCCTTTTTTTTTTAATTCCTTTAAGACAGGTTGTCTCTATGTAACTGTTTGTGTTCTGGAAGACCCTAGTCAACTAGGTTGGCCTTGAACCTACAGAGATTTGTCTGCCTCTCAAGTACTGGGAGTAGCAGCATGTACCACTGTGCCTACCCTGATCCAGTGCCCTCTTTTGTCCTCCTCAGACACTGCATGCCCATGTGATACACACATCTATACAGGCAGATCACTCAGTCACATAAAATAAAAATAAAGACATCATTTGAAAATGTTAAATTTATCTAACGCTCAAGTCTACTCTCATTTGAACTTTGTAACATTCCAGTACATACCTCCCTTTTATAATCAGAGGAAATTAAGACTCACAGGGTTTAAGTAATTTGACTCCTTCATCTANTCTCAGATTCCGGAATGAATTTATT
>LZPO01076146.1:66801-80551 GCA_001675575.1 Neotoma lepida
CACTACCTAAAAGAATGAGGGAAACTCCATCTCAGACGTTGGAGGCAAGTACACAGAATGCAGAGTTTCTAAAGTATTGGATTTTGGTAACAAGTTTTCTTCACTTGCGGACAGCCTGAAAGCTTCAAGCCCTGGATTCCATGTCTAGGCAGTTCAAATGCAATTTGTTACAATAATCAGCAGAACTCTCAAAATTCTCCAGGTCCTAGGGAACTTTGACTGGGTCAGGTGATGTTTGGACAAAGGAAGTCATTTACTAAGGATAGAGGCTCTTTCTACACTTCAGAAATTTGAATTGTTAGTGCACTTGAATAGTTANATTTCTTTTTGTTGTTGTTGTTTTGTTTTGTTTATGTTTATTTGTTTGTTTTGAGACAGGGTTTCTCTGTGTAACTGCCCTCACTGTCCTGGAACTTACTCTGTAGACCAGACTGGCTTCAAACTCACAGAGATCCGCCTGCCTCTGTCTCCTGAGTGCTGNGATTCAACGTGTGCATCACCACCACCCAGCAAGTTTCATTTCTTTACTACTTTTTCTGTAGTGAGTGGAATCAAGTAATTATCAAGAGAAGAAAATACAGAGAAAAGGCTAACACCAAAATTATTTTATTAACTTTGTCATCAAACAAATTTAAAAAATTTTACCTGATAATAATTAAGATAAAACTACTTAGGTGTTCCTTTTCTGAAATTTATACAATGTCACTCAAAAATTTTATGTGATGTTTTCCTTAGTGAAAGTTGAATTTGGATTGACTATTTAGCCTGAAGTGTTGTAACATGCTATTTCATATTGCTTCTTTCAGTTTCAGAAAGGTATTATTCTTTTTAATATTTATTAATATAAAAAANCAGTAAAATTATTTGAAGGCTATTTTCAACTTCCACCTTCCTTGCCAGAAGTCATTAATTATTATCACTATGCACAGTGACTATGTATTTTTGAAAATAAACATCATAACATTTTTTGAATTCTATTTCTACAGTAAAACCTATGAAAACTTAAATTTCTTCCAGAAGGAATACATGGTTTATAAAAATATAGTCCTTTAAAATAGAGATTTTTTTTTGGCACAAAGTTCTAAGCATGTAGCTTTCCAATTGTGTTTTACATGGCTTTCCGTGGATCCGTCTGGCAAAGCTGGGGAAGGACATGCTCTGACAGTGCTTTCTGCCCCATCTCACACGGTGGTCTAGCCAGATCTCACAATAGAAACTCAAGAAAAGCCACAATGATGAAGGTGGAGAAGTGGTGGCAGAACCATTCTGTCTTGCTTATANATGTCCTGCCCCTCTGTCCTGGTTAATTTGTGTTGTTAACTTGAAATGGCCTAGAGTCACCTGGGAAGAAAGAATCTCAACTGAAGAATCGCCTTTATCAGACTGGCCTAAGGCCCGCCATGTCTGAAAAGATTGTCATTGTTGATGATTGCTGTGGGAGGCCCCAGCCCACTGTGACCCACACCATCTCTAAGGCAGGCCTTGCCCTGTGTAAGGAAGTGAACTAAGAGTAGACATGAAAGCAAGTCTGTAACTTCCTCCATAGTGTCTACTTCAGTCATTGTCCAGACTTCCCTCAGTGATGGACTGCGACCCAGAAGTGTAAGATGAAAATAACCTCTTTCCTCCTCTAAGTTGCTTTCGGTCAGAGTGTTTTGTCACAGCAATAGAAAAGCAAAGGAGGACCCCTTCCAAACTACTGTGTATCCTTTGCTGTGGCCAAAAGGACTCAATAAAAACTACAGTAGTGGCTTCATTCAAAATGTAAACCCAGGAAAGCATTAAAGGATAATTATTCAGAAAACAAATGACAAGTCAATGAATCTACAGCTTAAAAACATTGATTTAAACATGAATCTTTAATGATTGTGTCCCACTGTTTCTCTCTGCCATACTCCTAAAAAGTACTCCAGAGAATAGAATCTGATTTTTAATGACAAATTTAAGTCACTACATCATCGAAAGGTGAAGAGGTAACAAATTACAGACTAGTGCAAAAAGGAGGATTTCTCTCCAAAGTGCTTCCTCATCACAAGTCACAACCTGAAGACCCACCATTTCCTTCAGCATTGGAAGACAGTTTGTAAAAGTTTTCACCCTTCCCAGCTCGGAGNTCTGAATGTACTACAGGACAATTTTATCAAGCAGATGGTCATTGATGCGTAAAAAAGGAACCACCTCCACTTTTCTCCCGGTACCACACAACATAAAACCCANTCGGTCAGTAGTTGCTGCCCTGTCTGTCTCCCCACTGGCCACAAGAGGTCCTCACAGGTGGGACATCTCAGAAGCCGCCACCAAGTCTATAAACACTATGAAATGATTTTGCTCACGCAAATCTTTCTTTCTGTACCTAGAAAAAAAAGGGGNGGAAGTGGAGATTATACTTTATTCCAAAGCCATGGTAAACACAGGAACAGGTTAAGAGCCATCTGACCCTCATTGTTTCAAAGTTGTACAGGGCCTTCCAACCTACACTCTGAAAGCTATGCCGTTTCATCTGCCTACACATTTCAACCAGTGCCCTGTTTCTGTACACCAAGGGCTCTGCTGTGGGAAATTTTGTACGTCACTGAGTGGTCTATCAGCTCAGGATGGGAAAGGTAGGAGTTGGAACTTAGGACCCACCTCTAGGAGCTGATCTTCACCCCCTTGGAAAGATGGTCTCACTACTTCTAGCGCCATCCACTTGAAAAATGGTTCCTACAGATAAACACATTTTTTCCATAAATAAAAACTGAGGCATATTTGTAATATATTAAAATTTTCACCAACAAAGGTGTGTTAAAATCTTCAAGTTCTGTCATTCAAGTTCAATAAAGGCACACATATATATTTTTTTTTCCTTCAGGCCTGCAAAGAATACATTTCCTAGCCAAAAGTCGCCAAAGTCATTTTGTGGGACTTCCTTCCTTTGACTTTCCTCTTCTTTGGGATAGATAAGTGCTCCTCCCGTGAATCAGTAGCTTGACTCTACCACCCAAAGGATGTTTCTAGATAGATGGTTTTACTTGGATTCCACACTTGGTCAGGTTTGAGTAACAAGCCACAGCCACGCTAGCTCATTCACCCCAAGCCTGCTTTGGCTTTTTCCATCATGGCTTCTCATTGCCCGAGCGGCCTTTCCTGTTCCCGGGTTCTGAAGCCCGTCGCACCAGCCTAGGTGGGGGCTTGGGTGGAACATCTTCAGTCAGACTGTCTTCCCTGCCTCGGCCGAACTGTTGGTCTTTGGAGAGCAGGGGCTGCCTCAGTACCCCTGGTGTCTGGGTGCCCCCCTCTTTACTGCGGGGTGCTGGAGGGGTGCTGGGCTGCACTCGTGCGGAACCCATATCCACCTCGTTCTTCCACTCCATTTTGTAGGCCTGGGAGGCTTTCTTGGAGAACTGATCAGGCAAAAAGCGCCTGGCCCGAGGCTGCAGATTGAGCACGGTGGTCCCAGCATCTGTGTCCGAGTCGCTGCTGTTGCCATCTGTCACAGAACAGAAAAGCAGTGTGGGCAAGCAGAGTGTCACAGAGATAGCCCAAGTCACAGTGAAACCCCAGTGAGTCCCAGCCCCTCCTGCGGGGCCTGGGGACAAAGGAAGCCAGAAAGAAGGCTCACTCTAACTCCTGCTGAGTGGCCTTGAACATCTGTGTCACAAGAGTGTGCCCACACTCACTTTTAAGCACTTACTTTAACTGCTAGATGCATTCATCCACTGACTCGATCTCATCCTCCTACTTTTACAGACAGGTTAAGGGTCCAACAAATACTAGCAAGTAAGAAGTGGGACTGGAATTCAATCTGAGAAACTCTGGCTCTGCTCTCAGCAGCACCCAGGATCCCCGCAAGAGGGCTCAGCTACGCCTCTGACACCGGCAAACAAACTAACAGAATTTTCTGCTATTTAGATTCTTCCCTTTCTCTGGAATTTCATACGCAGCTTNGATTTGCTTCTGATTTGCTTTATGAGCCCACAGAAGGACCAAAGCATCAGTGTAAACTTCCTAAGCAAAGGGAAGAAGTGTGATTAGACCTCAGAGCCAGGTCTGGGTGCTGGAGTTCACNGAATGGCCACTGATGGGACCCATCCCTTGTCTACTAGCTGGNATTATTAAAATTGAATGTTTCTCTGGGCATGCAGTGGTAAGAAGACTGACAGTTACTAATAGTTACCATCTTGCCTTCCATTTCCATCCCTTCTTGTTTCTGACCCCTCCCTCCATTGCCACAAGCAGCCTTTAACCTGTTCCCATCTTGATGAATTCAATAAACAAACAAGGGAGGTTGCAAAGGAATTTAAATTGTTACCTCCCNTATTTTAATAAAGTGGGGTCCTAATGGAGTTCTGGAATTTACAGAAAAGAGCTTGTGTGTGTACATGAAGATTACCACCAAACAAAGAAATAACATCTATGGTCTAGTCTATGAAAATTCATTAGAATTACTGTACAAATGTAAATNTCTATACAGCTTCAGACTTACAACTTTGCATTTACAGCTTAGTAAGTCCATAGTCAAAGGATTTGCTTTTGCTATACTTANAGGNTCATTGTGGAAAACAAGTGACTGGATTATTTATAATATGCATAGAGATCCATTAAACAAGGTCACAATGCTAATAAAAGGGAGGCTGTTGCTACTTGAGGTTCCCAGTGGTTGAGCTTGTCCTTAATGAAGAAAACCAGAATGTTTTATTTTATAAGCATTAGCNAGCAGACCGAGAAGCATTTCTGCTGCAGACAGAAGCATTACCTTCATTTGAAATCCTCTTCTTCCTCTTCTGGAGCGTCTCTGGAAGCTTTGTATTTTTAGGTAAGGATAAATACCGAGAGGTTGACGTGGAAGCCTGCAGAAGAAACACAAAACATTATTCAGATGACACAAATGCCACTTACTGTNTATTAAAGCTAAACTTGGGGACAAAATTAGATTTTGAAAATATAATTTTAGTCCTTCATTCCAAAGTTACTTTTCTANATACTGTAACCATTGTGCTTCAACAACCAAATGCCTTCCAAACCCAATGCAGATCAATAGAGAGGGAGGAAAATAAATGGGGCCATTAAGAAGGTGNGGAAGCCCCTGCTTCTTAAAGAAAACTGATGTCCTTGTCTATAGAAGTTATTCATAAGNAAGATGTGGGAAGGAGATGGGGAAGGAGATACGTTAAAATGTAGTAATTTAGGTTTCACTTATCTCAATTAATCTTAAAATGGCAGAATAACAAATTGTTACAAATTCAAGTTACTAAGATTCTGAACATGTCTTTAGTTTCTAGAATTGATTTTTCATGGTTGCTGTTGCCTATCACTCATAGAATGCCCTTCTTGTGTTGGAATACTTCTGATGATCCAATACAGAACTTTATTGAAAATAAAAGCCTGCCAAGTTATATCCGTCATTGACTGTGTNGTTGTCAATGCTTTTCCTTATCTGTTGAGAAGCCTCTGCCTGGCTGGACTGTGGGGCAAGCTGCACTGTGAATGCTCACATTCCCTGGCACTCTGGGCTTCCTGTAGTTTTCCAGAGAAGGTGAGACTTGCCTGCCATCAGCAGTTTGTGCCCTGGTACCTATTCTTGGAAGGCTCAAATGTAGTCATGGACCACGTGACTGTCAAAGGCCAATGGAATGTTCATCAGTGTTCTCTGGAGCTTGTCACCTAGCAACAGCACAGCTCTCCTGGTCTATAGACACATGATGTTCACACCACAAAATCACTCAACAACACATCCTCAGACTGTATCTCAGTGGTCACACATGTCACTGTATCACGATCCATTCATATTAAATGGGTCCAGCCATTCTGATTAAAATTGTGTTTTGATTATGTCTGCCAACTTCCTTCTTTGGCTTTTAAAACATATGTTTTTTTTCTCCAAAGCACTTACTGCATTCAAGTATAGCATAATGTATATTTTGATTGGTTTTCTTCTCTACTAGCATAAGAATCTTAAACATAGAAATGTGTACATTTTATTCTCCAGTGAATTCCAGGTGTCTAAGACTGGCAAGAATATAAAATAAGTAGAGTGATGTAGGCCTATGGACCCTGCACATTGGAGGTACAGCCAGGAGGATCAGGAGTTCAAAAGCATTCTTGGCTATATAGTGAGTTCAAGGCCAGTCTGGGTTACATAAGATTTTGAATAAATGAAACAAAAACAAAAGAAATAATATAAAAGGAATTAACTATTATGTGTCTTTTTTCTTAAGATATGTCTCAGTCTATTGCCTAGGCTGGCCTCCAGCAGCTCTACTTCGATCTTTCAAGTAATTGTNGTTACACATGGTAAAATGACTTTATTAGCTATTCCATCCTAAGATATCTGGGAATTGGCCTTGAGCAGCCATTTAAACAGCAGAACCAAAGATCCTTCCTGTCAGCTGGTCAGTGGAACAGCTGAGGGCTCTGCCCTTAGAGTCCTTGTGCTTCTGAAGGCAACAGTTACCCTGCGCTCTCGATTCAAGCTGTTGTCCTTCCTGAGGCTCTCCCGAAGGCTGTGCCGTCTGCGGATTAGGATCTCCTTGGCTTGCCTCTCACTTGTGTCCGCTGTCAGGTTGTGTCTGTTATATGATAAGGTCTGAAATGACAAGGCACACAGGGCATTTTTACCAAACAATTATCATTTCTCCTCAACTTAAAATTGCACTTTTCTTTGGGTTTACATCAGTGAGGTCAGTTTCTCTGTGGGACAAAACCAAAATTAAAATCCAGAGCCTCAAAGTTAAACATTCAGCTTTTAAAAGAATTCATCCTTCTGCAAATCAGTGAGTATGATTTTCTTTATTGAAAAGTGTGAGCTTTGTAAAATAGAAAAGTAATTTAATTCATGAATACCTCATCTGCTTTCTATGCATCCAGCCATGATTAATAGTAAAACAAAAATCATTTTCAAATACAATCTCTACTGAGTAGAAAGAGATTGCTGACATAAATATGGGTCACGCTGACACCTGGTGGCACCATATCCTCGGACTAATATCAGGACTGTCATTATGAGATATTCTGTCACCACCAGCAACTATCACCTTGAAGTGAGGGCTACCCAGATCATAGCACATGCAGCATAATTAGTACTTAAGTGATTTCCTGATAGAATTGGCATGGACATCTTGGAAATATCCCATGTCCCGAAATACACTAAGTCACAGGTCAATGAAAAGGTGACACAGTGTAGATTCTACTTCTGTCTTGAGAAGTTTCCTATCTAGCTAGACATCTGAGTCTAATAAAACCATAAGAGCAACTGTTCAATTGGCTGCCCTGCATAAACCCCATGTGTTATCTGATCTAGAATAGGGCTGGGATAGTATGATGGTTCTTGGCAAAAACTTAAATATAGGAGGCTACGGGCCAGCTAGCTGGAAGCAGGGTCTGACTCTAAATGTAGAGAGATAGCACACACTACACAGGCCATGGCCTGAGCACAGAATCTGTTGTTCTATGAAAGTCTGAAGTGAATGGATGGGTTGAATGTGGGATAATGTTGGATAAAATGGAGCTTGGTAGTAGGGGCCCCAAATGATCCTGGAAACAACTGTTGTTTTGTTTCATTTTAAACAGGAGGCTACTGCCCTTGAAAGAGCTTTAAAGAAATGGGGTGGAATAAGGCTAACATGTATAAGATGGTGACAGCCTGATGGAATGCCTGCTAAGTCTACAGGGGTAAACTCTGAAGAAATGAGGATGATCTCTGCCAAGCTGAGTGTGCCTCAGTTTTTTCATCTGTGAAATGGAGACAGCAATAACACCTAGCACCGTGAGGGGCTAAGGGAATCAAGAAAAACAGCGTGCTAAATGACACTTGGAAAATGGCAAGACCCCAAAATCTTTAGCATATTATTAACATATAATTTGCATGTTGTTAGAATAGGTTGATAATGATGAGAAAACAGTGAAAGAAATGACTCGAAAGATGTGAAGAAAGGAATTCTAGCACTTTATGAAAACAGAATTGATACATTTACAGTCTAAGTTATAAGACTTTTATTTAAGATTGTATTTTATTATCTATGTGTGTGTATGTCTATGTGGGGGTATGTGCACATGGGTGCAGATGCCCCAGAGGCACTGGATCCCTCTGGAGCTGGAGTTACAGGTGATTGTGGGTCANCCTGCATGGGTGCTGGAAATAGAACTCAGGTCCTCTGGAAGAGCAGGGCACCNTCCTGATTGCTGAGCTATGGCCCNAGCCCTACAAGTATTTTCAGATATAAAAACAGTCAGATCACTTCTTCATAACTGGCCAGCACATCACTCCTCATGTTTAAAACTTAAGCACCAGACAGAGCCCCTGGGCCTTTGATGCTTCAGCTGAGGTGTCTAGGAGAACTTAGGGAGTCAGGATGGGGCCTGAGAGAACAAGAAAGGATACCCTGGGTGGTGCTCACGGGTGGGGGTGTCACAGTCATGCTACGGAGGCATCTATTTACAGTTCCCAGCTAGAAAGCATGTTTTCAGCCAAAATCAAGTAAGTATTTTGGTGCATAAATTTTTCCTACCCGCTGACGGATTTGATAGAGATTCCTTGATAGTATCTCTCTAATTTCATCCATTTCAACTGGTGTGAGCTTCCTTATTTTTTCTTCACGGCAATCACTGTAAAAGTTTAGCAGGGAAAAGTATTTTACCTTTTGAAGTATTTCAGAATCATTGAATTTCTTCTTTGGTATTACAACATCATTACTTTAGAGTACGATTTTAGTTTAAAAAAGAGCAATTAGGAATTGCTCAATATTTTCAAACATTCTAAATATTTTTAAAATACTCCGTTTTAGAAGAATTAAATTTCTGAAACTTATTTCCATGGTAAAGTCATTCCTGGTAAGTTTAACTGTGTACAAGTTTCCACAGAGTCTGCTATTACATCATGTTCCCCATAACCCCAGTATCTTGTGTTGTAGCCCAGGCTGGCCTGAAGCTCACCATCCTGAGACCCTGGCCCCAGNACACTGTGACTACAGGAGTGAGTTACCACAGCCAGCTTCTCATGTGATTAGTTTTAAGAGAACGACTCACAGTGTTATTGATTCATTATTGCTAGCAGAAAGTAATGCAGAAGTGTCCGTTCCAATAGAAATTTGGTTAGCTATATTTTATGAAGCCTTGTCACAAGGAATTGTGGATTGAGTTCTTGTGAAGTGACACACAGGNCTCCACAGTCTTTAATACTCCCAAAGTGTTCCAAGTGTGCAGCCAGAGCTGAGTCACTGCAGCTGGAGTCTATGTCTGTTCCCCCCAAGCCTAACTACACTACTGTGAATAGTCAATAGGGAAACAGCTGTATTCAGTGTATACTCACAGTAGCGTACCTAACATGCCTTGAAAACCTTCCATGGGACAAGGCTGAGAGAATTTTAACTCACTTTCAACCAGTACGGAACTTCCCCAAGGCTATTTTGACAAAGGCCTGAGGATCCTAAACATGACTGCAATTTTGGATTTGCAGCATAATGTAACATAAAACATGATACAGGGACTATACACCCAGAGCTGTCTTTTAATCAAACCTCATTCTGCTCTGTGCTCTTATGCCACCGACTTACACCAACAATATCTTACTATTCTAATAATACTATTACTATCACAGCCTTCAAAACCACACCAATGCCTCCTTATTGATTTTAGCTTCTCTCTGCAAAGTGATACTCACTTAAGAGACGAAAACGAGGGGACAGTACTTATCATCCCAGTCTCTGCCATCTCAATGGCATGTTTTATCTCAAGCTTTTTATATAAGGACACGATGCTAGACTTGGGTTGGTTTTCCCGAATCAGGAGCTTCCGAAGGTATTTGTCATCAAATTTCTTAAACCTATAAATAAGTAAAGTCAGGATTTAAATTAATGAATAACTCATTGAATAAGAAAAGTACTCCTAAGTAAAAACATAGCAAAATTAAACTGGTCTTATCATATGTATATTTTTATATATGCTTTTGTGTGTGCAGATATATGCATGTATATACAGTGTAACTAACAAGCATCCAAACTCCNTGTGTTCAAACTGAACCAATCTTTCTAGCCCTCCCCCGACCTCCACCAGGTNAAACTCTTCAGTGTCCAATGTAATCTTTCTCTTCTGTATTTCATGTNACAGGCTGAAATGTCCCAGCAAAAGTTCCTATGCTGAATTCCTAATTCCTAGCACATCAGACTGGGACCATATTTGAAAATATGCTCTTCACAAACATGATTAAGTTGAGACGAATCCACAAGGGTGGGCTCCCCTTAGTGTGACTGGTACACTGGTAAGAAGGGTGGACTTAGTCACAGACACACAAAGAGACACAAAGGAGTCACAGAGAGCACAGCCCTCTGCAAGCAAACAACAGCACCTCCTTCCCTTAGAGTCCTCGAGGTGAATGGACACTGTTAACACCCTGCTCTTTGACTTTATATCTCTATAAAAGTGACACAAGCCATTTCTGTTGTTTAAAATACCTACTGTGTACAACTTTGTTATGGCAGCCCTGACCAAACTAGCATGCCATACCACTGAATGAGCAATCATTTTAAGTTCCATCAGCAAATGGATGAATACAAAAATGTGATCACTTCTCACCACCTCTAGTGCCATCACTCTGGTCCTGGATGCCACTGGTTCTTTTTTTCCTGGACTCTGATACTGAATTGGGCACCTAATATGTGTCCCGGCCCCTACAGTGTACTAGCACAGACACTAGAGTCTTTGGTTGAAATGTCATTTGAGTAACAGCACGATGGCACACACTTGAGGTGCTTGAGTGTGGGTCTGCCCTTCAGTGCAGTGTGGCTCTTTGTGGGGTCCTTTCTATCTCTGACACTTGTCACCTGTACTCTGAGGATTTTTATATTCATTGTCCCACCTACTAGGAATGTTTTCTTATATAGCCTTTATGTCTCTCAACAACATTCAGTAGTAATTATCTCAAAAGAACCTCCACAAGCCTGACCTCTGCCCCTATGTTCCCAATGCAGCTATTTCCAACCTGTTCTAGCTGTACATTCCTTTACACTCCATTACCTCCTTGTTTCTCAGATGTATTTTTCTGCACACCAGCTCTCATTTTGTGGCATGCTGTGTAATGTTCTTATTCACCTTATAACCTCTCTCCTAGCAGTCAAACCTAAAGTCAGTACTACAGGGAGGGATTCCCNCACCTCCACCCTGTGTCACCAATGCTGAGAGCTAAGCCAGGCACAGTGTAAGCATGTGTGGTATAGTGGCCCCAGTGCCTTCCTGTATCCACATCTGCCAAACCCAGCAATAGCTTTCCGTCATGGCCTAGATGACCTCTGCCTTTTTCCTAGTCACTGGGATCAATAATGTTACTTTGTCTTGGTGAATAGCCTCCTACTGACATAATGACCAAAGAGGCTTACTACTGAAGCCTGGATCCTGTGTTTCCATACCATCATAGCTACACACCATCATATCTATGAAGTCATATCTATGAAGTGGTATGAACCAAGATGAACAGCATGTGAATAAACTAGTTATTTTACCCCCACCATATGTGACAAACTCTGGCAGGATCAACTGACTACCATCCAGCCCACAGCAGCAAGAACAAGCCCAAGCCCAGCCCAGACTAGCCCTGCCCAGTCCAGTCCAGCCCACTTGNAGCTTCTTGACTCACACAATTTAATAATAAATGACTGCTATTTTGATCCACTGGCTTTAGGGATGGCTTGTTATGTAACACCACATACCAGTATATAAGTGAAACAACATGCAATAAATGTTCCTTGAGAAAGAAAGAAATATGTAGCATTGATTCACCATCAATCCAAAGAGGTTTACTGGCACACCTGTGTTGTGAATGAAACCAATGTTAACCCATCTTCTTGGCACTGGCCCTTTGTTCTAAAGAGTGGAGGGATCTGAATTATTAAAGAACTAGCCTGAATACACCGTGTTAGTGACCCACTACTCTATGAAGGCTGGGCCTACGCTTTCTGATGTTTATTTTGAATTTTGTGTTAGGCTCACAGAGCCAGGATTCTCGACAGTAACACAGAGTCTCTAGCGTGTCTCATATGACTATTATTGTTTTAGATTTTTCCTGGAGATAAACAAACAGGGGAGCGAACACGGATGGGAGAGGCAGCTGTTCTCTCCTGCATGGGGAGTGCGTGTTTTCTTATTGCTTTATTTCCCTTCCCAGTCCTCTGCCAAGCTCCACATAGGTGTTCTCTTTCACATCGTTAGACTCCTGCTTGCTGAGCCTGAGCAATGTCTCCACTGTGTCACCTTTCATTCTGTCCTCAAGAGATCAGGTGCCCCAAGAGTTCTCTNCCAGGGCCAGTGAGATTCTGTAACACCGGGGCTTTGGAGGACAGGGAAAGATATCCAGCATGCTCCAACCATNACTTCTTTTTGTGTATTCTTTTGAGTGGTGTCACTGGTTCTGTACACACCGAAGAGGTCANGTGCAGAAGTGATTTGAAAAAGGTTTGTGTCAACACCCAGTCTGGCATACCCACTTTGCAGGTGATTGTGCAATATACATGACAATCAAGAAAATGCTTTGAAGTTGGTGTGATGATTGAACACAGAAGTCTAAAATGCTTGTGGATTAATTAAGACTATTTGTTCCTGATAAAACATCATTTAAACAAACAAACAAACAAAAAAACCAGCAGTTGCTTCCAAACACAAGCCAAATGTTAGCACTGTCCTTGTTAATGTTCACAGTCCAACTATGGCTTCCTTGGGAGGTCTGCCTGTAAGACATCCATGGACCTCAGAGACACTAGCTGCCTGAGACACAGGACATGAGTACCTCCTCTGACTTTCACCTGAATTCCACCTCAAGCCCACGTGATCACAGCCTCACACACACACACCCCTTTCTTGGTCTGGTTAGGATTTTCATCAACTTGACACACAACTAACAAGGAAGAAGGAACCTCAGCTGAGAATATGCCTTTGTAAGATCGCCATTTTCTTGATTAAATGATTGATCTGGTAGAGAGACCAGTCAAGTGTGGGTTGGGCCTCCCCTGGGCAGGTGGTCCTGGTGGTATAAAAAAAAGCAGGCTGAAGTAGCCAGGAAGAGCAAGCAATGTTCCTCCATTGTCTCTGTTCCTGCCTTGAGTTCCTGCCCTGACTTCCCCCTCAGAGTCCACTGCAAGCTGTAATACAAAAATAAACCCTTTCCTCCACACATTGCTTTGGGTCCTAGTCTTTATCACAGCAATAGACACGCAAACAGGAGAGCACCTCTTTTTCCTAATAGTGCCCAGGGGCTGCTGACCTAGTGTGTGCTTACACATGTCTGCATTCTCCCTACTTGGATGCAGAAGGGGGGGAGAAATGTGAAACCTGATCTTCGATTTTGAAAGGAAACACACTAGTCTGCATTATGCCTCTCACTCATCGCGTTGAGAGAGTACTGATGGGAGTCTATAGAGAGGAAGAGGTGACTCGGTCAAAGGGGAGAAGATGAAACAATGGGGAAAGAGGAGAAGAAAGTCTGTTTTATTGATTTGGCACATAGAAGAGGCCAGCTATGTGAGGAAATTCCTAGGGTGTACAGTAGGGTTGGAGGGAGAAGAAGGCAGGCCCAGTGGGTTGGCTTTAATCCCACAGCCAGAAAAAAAAATGAATGTTTCTCAAGAGCACTAGCAATTTGTTCCGAGTTTTACAGTGTGGGTTTAGTCTGCTTTATTACCTTGTGCTCCCAGGTGATTAACTGGGTATCCTGCCTGTACAAAACTATCTTTCCTTGATTTATGAAATAAGGCTAAGCTCAAGGGACCCTCTAAGATCCATGAACAGT
>LZPO01076147.1:27289-38608 GCA_001675575.1 Neotoma lepida
CACATTGAATGAAACTATTTGGAAATCACATATCCAGTAAAGAGTTAATTCATTCATTTGTTGTCAAATAAACAATGTAGCACCTATATGAAATGGAAGGTTACTCATCCTGACATACTACAACATCAGTGAGGCTCAAGGTCATTATAATGCGCAGAATAAGCCAGTCACACCAAGATAAATACTGTATGAGCCCACATTTGGGAAGAGATTTGAAGGAGAATCTCTGTTTTTAAATGCATATGTACCAAGTTGCTAGTGTCTTTAGAACTTAGAATGGTCAAGTTCATAGAGAAAGAAAGTAGAACAGTTTTGCTATGTACTTGGGGAACAAGGTTTGAAAATTATTCAACTAGTATAGAATTTTAGTTTTTCAAAGTGNAAAGAGTTCTGGAGATCAGTTGTATGGTGACATGAGATACTTAAGACCTTTGGAATACANGATTTAAAATGGTTGGAAGAGTATATTTTATGTTAGATGTTTTTATCACCANATATAATATATATTATATATATAATGTNTGAATAATTACAGAAATGTATAAATACAGTATTTACCAAAGGGCATTAAGGAACATTCACTATCTGTCTTACTTAAGGTTTCTATTGCTGTGAAGAGACACCATGGTCACAGCAACTCTTATAAAGGAAAACATTTAATTGGGGCTCTTACAGTTTCAGAGGTTTAGTCCATTATCATGATGGTGGGAAGCATGGTAGCATACAGGCACACATGGTACTNGAGAAAGAGCTCAGAGTTGTACATCTCAGGCAGTAGAAGCAACTGTGTCTTACACTAGGTGTAGCTTGAGCATATGAGACCTCAACGCCTGCCTCCATAGTGAAACATTCCTCCAACAAGGCCACAACTACTCCAACAAGGCCAGACCTCCTAATAGTGCCATTCCCTATGGGCCAAGCATTCAAACACATGAGTCTCTGGAGGCCATACCCATTCAAACTACCAAACTATCTAATTCAAGATCAATGCTGAGGTGAGTGGGACAGCTTCAGAGGAGGTGTATGATCTTAATCTGCGGTTCTAAGAAGGAGTCTATGAACACAATTATCAAAGCAGTGCATGCAGTACAGGGGCTCAAGGGTAGGATTTTCTGCATTGCAGGTACATATGCATTGAGTCTCAGTGCCTTTAGTACTGGATAGATAAGATCAGATAAACCATGCAGTGTGCTGAGGAAGGTGCTGGGGTTGGATTTCACCAGTGAGCTACTNGCTGATTCCATGAGTTGAGACACAGTATTGGCCAGGTTCTATAGAGAAATAGAGCAGACATAATGAAAAACAATATGTGTTATTAATTCAACTTACATTAAAATAATACCAAATGGTCTCANGCCCTCGAGGCTGAGAACCTGGTAATTGCTCTATCTTTGAAGTTGGGTGTCCCAGCAGTCCCAATCTGACACTAAAAACCTGGAAGTTTCCTGGAGAGCCACTATCCTTAGCCAATGATGGAAGCTTGGTGCTCTGGTTCTGAAATTAGTGAAGGGATCATCACCATCATCATCACCATGGCAATAATTACCACCATCATCACCAACACTATCATCATTACCATCAGCAGCAGCAGCAGCATCTGGTCCTTAATGAATGATGGAAGTCTGGCACTCTGATTCTGCCCTATCTTCATCATCATCATCATCATCATACTATGACAATCATCACCAGCAGCAGCAGCAGCAGCACGGTAAATCAACTCATAGCAAGCACAAAGGCCAGGTGAGCAGAGGGTGAATCGTCTTCCTTCTGCCACGCCCCCTTTCATGAAGGTGCCGCCCACATTCGGGGTGGGTCCTCCTACATCAATTAAGACAATTTTTCAGCTGGGACTCCCTACTTAGGTAATTCTAATTTGTGGCAAGTTGACTTTAAAAGCATACATCAGAGATAGCAAAGGTCTGATTCCAGACAACAGGCAGCACTGAAAATGAGCACTTTGTGTTGTCACTTTGATGTTATTACTGGGAAAAAAGGTATTTGAGAGGCTGAGAGAATAAACAGTGTGAGACTCCAACTAGGCAGAGGGACTAAGCCCTGAGGTGTCCTAAGATCCTTTTGGCAAGATGTAATTATATGAGTTTATTGGTCACATTCGCATCCTGCTCTCCACCCACTCATTTGCATGCTTCAAATAGTGAGAGCAATCTGGGAGCTCTGTCCAGGGCAATGAGAAAACCACTGCCATGACACCCAGATAGCATCTCACCCTTGTCACCAGGAGGCTCCTGCCATCTGTCCAAGGGAACAATCTGACAGAGCATACAGGATGAAATTTTGCTAGCTTCTGTCTTTAGATAAGGACGCTATCACTGGCTGAACATATTTTATGTATTACCTACCAGCTGCAAAGACCACTCAAGCATCATGTTTAAATATATTTGATAACATCTAGAATTCCTGTTAACTCTTGCTGGGGTGTGTGGACTTTAAAAAGCTGCATGGTAATACTCAATTCAAAAGCTGCTTAGATTAAAAACAAAACCATGTATGAAAAATTGTTGTGATACACCCTTGAATGGAAGTTTGGAGGCAAAGATGGGTGGTGAAATAGAGAGAGAACAGGCTGTAATTTGTCTGTTTTCTCTGCTTTCTGATTTCACCTGGGAGCAGATGTTGCTACCTCCTTACCGTGAAGCCTTTCCTCTTATTCAGTCCAGCTAGTCACTCACTGTTGGCGGATTTCAAGACAAAGTTTCATAGATATTTTTGAATTGGGATGGCATCAACGTTTAGGAAAATTAGAATATAAATTAAGGCAGATTTGAAGCTGTAGTTTTCTTTTCAGTAACACAAATCAGTGTCAATTTTATATGCTACAGCTGAGCCTGGAACCTTTGAAATGGAGGGTCTTCTAGAGGCAGTTGCTCTAGTTGGTTTAACTGTGTCCTGGGATCACTGTAGATATTTTATCAACAGCAGTCTTAATATTTAATAACAGTTCTGTTTTTTTAATATGATGTTCTTTCCCTTTAAATGTAAAAGGCATAAACCTTTGACACAGAGCTCAGTGTGTATTTACAAAACACAGAATATTTTGTATAACTTATAATACACTTACTGAAAGGGATCTAATCTAACATGAAATAGCATTGTTATACAATCCATAGTTTGTATTAAAGTCTGTTTTCTCCATACCATTTCATACAAAGGTGTCCTATGTGGTCCCTCGATGGTCTGTTCAATTATTGTGTCTTCTTTCTATGTTTGTTTGTTCTATGATNTGAAGNACTTGCTCTGTAGACCAGGCTAGTCTACAGCTTGCCATCCTCCCAGCTCAGTTCCCTTAGTACTTGAGGTCACAATGTGAGTCACTGTGTCCACTAGTNATATATCCTTAGAGTCTTTAATATGGGGTTACAAGATAAGTCATCGNGTCCACATCTCCAGAGTCTTTAATATGCAACAGTTCCGTGGATTGTTTTCAACTTGTCACAGAGTGTGTGACTCTTCTGAAGTGCCAGTTATTTTTGTAAACCTCTCAGTTTGGATTCTTCTGTACTTCTTCACAGTTAACTTCAGATTGTTCATTTTCAGCAAGAAACGCTTCAGAAGCGATGCCATGTCTCTCTCAGTACATCCAATTAAAAGACACACATCAGTTATTCCAGCATTGGCACTGTTGCCTTGATCACACTGTTCACGTTGTTTCTCCACCTAAAATTCGTTTAAAATACACATTCAGCAGTGACTTATTAAATCTGAGGGAGGTCATGGGAAACTCCTAGATTTGTAGTCAGTTAGTAAGAAATATGAGTGGTCCAATGTTGCTGAAGTGTGGCTGGCATCCAGTTAAGGCAGTCTTTTGGATGATGGTCCTAAGGCTTTGAAGTCTGACACCAACTCTGAGTGGATGACATCATAATATCCTGCAGTACGTAAGTAGCAATTAGAATACCTACTATTTTCTATTTTACTGATTTCCACTCTACACTCCATTATTTCATGTCTACTATGCTACTTTGGGTGCACTCTGATCTTCTTTTTGTAGTTTCTTAGTATATAATTGATATGGGTTTGAAATATTTCTTTTACCCAAGTATAAGCATTAAAAAGCATGATATTCTCATGAGCATCATGCCTATTTTAATATACTGTATTTTCACTAGCATCACATTCTTATTTCTTTCAGATTTCCTTTGTGATTTCTTCTTTGAAACATGGATTATTTACAAGTTAGTTTCTTTTCCATTTTTTATAATTTGGTTTTTATTTTAATATCTCCCTCCCTATCCCATCTCACAAAATCCTTTCCTGTTTCCTGAAAGTCTCCAGGGTTTCAGATCCTCTGGAGCAGGAGTTACAGGCACTTGTGAGCCACCAGACATGGGTGCTGGGAACTGAACTCGGGTCCTCTGCATGAGCAGTGTGTGTTCTTAACAACTGAGACATCCTTCTAGTCTCTTTTAAATTTTAGAGACTCTTTCAGATATTTATTTCATGAACAATCTCTAGTTTGATTGCATTTTTAGGAAGCCAATTACTTAGTTCTCTTGTCTCACTGGCATTTTAAAGACGTTCATACATCCTTTAGATGAAACATTTTATGTAGTGTGTTGCTTCTAGCAAGTTCGATCCTCTTGTTCTTCAGGGAGGCCAAGATCCTTGTGCAAGAAACAAGCATGAGAGATATTTTGTGCCCTTTCTTTTCCTGTTAGAAACGGGAATACAGACCCTTGAAGCCATTAAAATATTTGTAAGAATGTAGGGGCATTGGGAAGGTTAAGTGTAAGAAACATGCAAAGACAAGAGATATCATTGTCTCTTGGTAGTTTTCACAAAGGTCAGCTGCTCTGGGCTGTGCCTCTCTAGTAGGCCATTGTTTAACAGTGTAATAGTGTGTGCTTCCTGGGACACTAAGAAGAGGGTGAACATTTTTATGATGCTTGAAGTCTGCTTGAGGATATAAACGTACGAATATAAACTTGAGTGTGCCTCTTATTCTGTCCAATCCCCTTCCCTCTGTCTCTTCCTCTTTTCATAGGCTGCTTTTAATTTTGGAAGGACATTGAGGTAAATATCATCCCCTTGACAACCTTAGACCATTTATCTTATACACTGATAGAATAATGAAAGAGTTATTTAAGCCTTTGCAAGCAGATTTTGCATAGGGAAAGCGCTGTCTTACCTAATATGAAATCTTTTTTACTAAACTTAATAAATGGTTCATAGTCTTAGTAATTTAGGAAAATTCAGCAACATCACCCAAATCATTTTTTTAAAGGGGAGGGTGTATTAGTGTTTCGTTGACTGAGTGCCATGAGCTGTATGATTTAAAACTCATACATCAAGTTCAGTAAGATGTTAGTAGACTATGAATCAGTGTTGTGTAAATCTGCTGGGGTGTAGAGCAAATACCATGCCTTGACGACTCAGCAGTGAGTGGTGGCCCTGATCACAGGATGAAAGAAACACCAAGAAGTCTTGCTGTTGGTCCTAGTCAATCTGCTTGAAGAGCTATTTAAATTAAGCCATCTGCACAAATGAGCAGCTTTCTTCTAGTCAACCTCTGTTGTCCTAAAGCGGATTAGGAGGGAAGCAGGGCAGCGCTGCTTTGCACTTAATCCCGTTCAAATCAGAGACTTCATTCAGTCTGCAGCTAGGGGCCCAAGTTGAGGCTGAGATGCAGGGAGGATAATGCATTTTGCTTGCTACCTAATCCTACACACTGGTTTGCTTATGTATACCCTTTCTTTCCCCAGATGGGGTGTCAGTGCCNAGAGCTCAAGAATCAAGTTTGAGACCAGTACAGAGGTGATTCTAGTAAAAGCTTTTTGTTCAAGTANGTTATTGAGGAAGGATTGTTCTCCTTGCCTACCCACAGTCAAGAAAGTCTCTAAATCTCAAGATAATTGACTTTTTACATGAATACTCACATATAAACACTCTGACACAAATGTTTAGACGGTAGTGATGAATTCAGACAAGCAATTAGTTCTTGGTGATTAGCTCTCTGTAGATTGACTTATTCACTCTCACTCTTCCCTCTCTTCTTCTTTCTCTCTCTTTGCTTTCTCCTTCTCCCTCTGAGGCCCAGGGAGGTTTACTGCATGGGATTTGTTCAGATGGGCTTCATCGATGACGTGCCAACTAAGCAGACGCTCGAGGAACGCAAGGAAGCCTTGTGAGTGAACATCTGGGGCATTCTAAGCACATTGTTTGGAGCAAATGCAATAATCGATATAAAAACCTAAGTTGGCATACACTTTGTAAGAAAGTCTGTGTGCCTAATAGGGTGAGGAGAGCGGGGTGGAGAAGATATGGGTGAGTATCTAAGGGACACGTGAGGTGCAGGCTGTAGGTATTTTGCTTTCACTACAAGTATTATGAAAGGTTTTTGTAAAGTTTCTGGCAAAGATACAGCACAATAGGACTTACATGTTAAATAGAAGAAAGAGAATTTTTCTGTGGCAGAAATGCTGTGTTATTGTTATTTGTCATAAAATGGCTTGAATTTTGGACTTACAGTGAGAATATCGAGATTGCAACCACAGCTTTCCCAGGTACCTCCCAAAGCTCTTCACATTTTCCTCACAGCATTTTTATTGTCTGTGAAACAGGGATGATGGTTTCAGGCACTCTGGTGCAGCTGAAGTTTTCCTGTGTCCTGTCNGGTTCTGTGGCTGCTGGGTCCCAAATAAACACACAGAGGCTTCTATTAATTACAAACTGTGTGGCCTATGGCTCACACTTCTTGCTAGCTAGCTCTTTCACCTTAAATTAACCCATTTCTATTAATCTACATTTTGCCACATAGCCATGACGTTACCTGCTCTCTCACATCTTGCTTCTCCTGGTGGCAGCTCGCAGCATCTCTCCTGACCCTGCCTTTCTCCTCTCTCTATCCCTTTTGGATCTCCTGCCTGGCTCCATTTTGCCCTGCCATAGGCCAATACACCTTTATAAATGAACCAATGAGAGCAACATATACTCACAGCGTACAGAAAAAGACATCCCACAGCAGACCAGAGCCTAACATNATCATCATNAGAGAGGCTTCATCCAGCAACTGATGGGAGCAGATGCAGACACTTACAGCCTAACATTTGGCAGAGCTCAGGGAATCCTAAGGAAGAGGGAGAGGAAGGATTGTAGGAGCCAGAGGGGNCAAGGATACCACAAGAAAATCCACAGAATCAACTAAGCAAGGCTCATAGGGGCTCACAGAGACTGAACTGACAATCAGGGAGCCTGCATGGGCCTGACCTAGGTCCTCTGCATATATGTGACAGCTGTGTAGCTTGGTGTTCCTGTGGGACTCCTAACAGTGGGAGCAGGGGCTGTCTCTGACTCTTTTGCCTGCTTTTGGGACCCTTTCCCTCCTACTGGGTTCTCTTGTCCAGTCTTAATATGAGGGGATATGCCTAGAGTTCCTGCCAGTTGATATGCCATATTTGATTGATATACCTGAGATGCCCACCCTTTCCTGCAGGGAAATGGAGGAGGAGTGGATCAGGGGAGAGGGGAGGGACTGGGAGGAGAGGAGGAAGGGGAAAATGTGGTGGGGATGTAACATATAAGAGAAGAACAAAAAACAGTCTTCATGGAAGTTTGAATGTCATTGGCCTNCATAGGCTCATAAGGAGTGTCACTATTAGGAAGTGTGGCCTTGTTGGAGTAGGAGGGCACTGTTGGAGGAAGTGTGTCTCAATTTACTTCTTGTTGCCTTTGGATCTAGATGTAGTACTCTCAGCTCCTTCTCCAGCAACATGTTTGGCCTGCAGGCCACCCAACATGACAGTAATAGACTAAACCTCTGAAACTGCAAGCCAGCCCCAATTAAATGTTCTCCTTTGTAAGAGTTGCCATGGTCATGGTGTCTCTTCCCAGCAACAGAAACCCTAAGACATTCTTCTTTAGGCTTATTCCCAGGTTTTATTTATTGTTTATTTATTATTTATATTTTTTCCTGGCTATTGAGAATGGGGTTGTTTTCATGACTTCTTCTCCAGTGTGCTTGTCATTGCTCCATAGGAAGGATTTTTGTGTGCTAATTTTGTGTTCTGCCTTTTTGCTGAACATGTTTATCAGTTCTAAGAGTTTTATTTTTAAAGTTACTAAGGTCGCATGTGTAGAATCATGTCGTCTGCAAATAGTAATGCTCTGACTTCTTTTCCTATTTCTACTCCTTTTATTTCCTCCTCTTGTCCTACNATTCTGGCTAAGTCTTCAAGTGCTCTATGNAGTAGAGGTAAGGAGTGGATACCCTTGTCATTCCTGATCTGGGTACGCTTGTTGTTTATCTCAGCTTAGAATGATATTGGCTATAAGTTTGTCAGATGTAACTTTCATTATGTTGTGGTATGCTCAGACTAAACCTCTGAAACTGTAATCCAGCCCCAATTAAATGTTTTTCCTTTATAAGAGTTGCCATGGTCATGGTGTCTCTTCACAGCAATAGAAACTCTAAAACAGAAGTTAGTACCAGGGACTGGGGTATTTCTGTGATAGGCCTGACCATGCTTTGTTTCAAGGAATATGGACCTTGAGATTGTGGATTAGAAAAGCAGTTGATCACTTTAAGTGCAGCATAATGGGCCATACTAGTAGGAACATGGAAGACAGTGGTATTGAATGTGATTTGATGAACTGTGGGGGCCTGGCTCAAGAGGTTTCACAGGAGAAGAATTTTAGCATGTTGCCTAGAAGTTGTTCTTGTGATATTTTGGTGAAGAATGTAGCTGCTTTTTGCCCTTGTCCAAAAAGTCTGTCTGAAGCTAAATTGAAGAGCTTGGGATTAATTCTGTTGGCAGAGAAAATCTCAAAACAGCCTAGTATAGACTTTCTTATATGGTTACTAGNGTTAACTCTAATGAAGATTTATAATGAAAAGGGCAAACTGAGCAAGGGAAAATACAAAATGTACAATTTTAGGAGAAAAGGAGCACCAGGAAGTAGAATGGAGCTAAGTCCTATGTTCAAGGAGATGAAACAGATTAAGAAATGGAAGAAAGGGAGTAGTGATCTCAGGGCAAGAGCCCATCCAGCTAAGTTTTCAACTTGTAGAAAGGAATTAAAGAAAAGCTTAGAACCAGGTGTGGTGGTGCACGCCTTTAATCCCATCAATGGGAAAGCAAAGGCTGGCAGATCNCTGAGTTTGAGGGCAGCCTGGTGTAGAGATCCAGTTTCAGAACAGCCAAGATTAGGCAGGGAAGAAAACCACTGAAAACAGAAAAGCTGGTGAAGATGTAATTGAATGAGGGGGCCACATTCCAGCCCCAGTAAGCAGAAGAACTTGGCAGCTTCAGCCACATGGTCCTGACTTTAGGGATAGCAGAAAGGGGCTATGAAATTTGCCTCTGCAACTAAAGAAAGCCGCTGAGGCCAAGCATGTGTCAGGGGTGACCCTGAATGGAGGCCTAGAGAGGCCATTATGTGAAGCTATAAAGGAGAAGCCAGGATTGCCTTGGAGACCCCAAGATGTTGGAGATGCCAGAGTCATGAGACACCTGCTGAGAAAAGCTGTGGAACCAGCCCAAGAGAAAGAAGTGTGTTGTAGTCAACAGAGCTGAAAGGGGCTGGAGATCTGAAGAGCATTTTGACAACAGACATGGAAATGTATAGTTTCAACTTTGCTCAGCCAGTTTTTGGTTTTGTTTTGNTCCAGTATTTCCTCACTATTCTCCTTTCCCTACATTTTGGGATGGTAATGTGTATCCTGTGCCATTATATGTTGGAAGTATATGATTTTTTTTTATTTTGATTTTATAGGGGATTATAGTTAAGAGATTGCATGAATCTCTTAACTAACTATGAACTAAGACAAATAACCTTTCTTTACTCTGTTTTTGGTGTTTGAACTATAATATGCCATGGGAAGTTTTTTTTCTGGTCTGATTGATCTATTTGGTGCTATGTAGGCCTCTTGTACATGGATAGGCAGCTCTTTCTCTAGGTTTAGGAAATTCTCTTCTCTATTTTATTGAAAATATTTTATATGCTTTTGGTATGGCATTTTTATGTCCATAATTTGTAGTAGAATGTTTTGCCTGGTCCAGCCCGGCTCCAACGGTTGCTCAGACCCAAGTAAACACACAGAGGCTTATATTATTTTCAAACTATGGTCTAATGGCTCAGGCTTTTCATTAGCTAGCTCTTACATCTTAAGTTAACCCATTTCTATAAATCTATACTTGCCACGTGGCTTGTGGCCTTCCAGTACCTTTACATCTTGATTCTTCTGGTGGTGGCTAGCAGCGTCTGCTCAGCTCTGCTTTCTTTTCCTCTCTCCCTAGTTAGAATTTCCCACCTAACCTTATTCTGCCTCACCATTGGCCAACAGCTTTATTTATCAACCAATCAGAGCAACACATATTCACAGCATATAGAATGACATCACCCATCAATAATTCAAAGATTTGGTCTTTGAATGATATTTCAAAGCTCTCCCACCTTACATTCCTTAAATTTTTTTCATTGACCTTTACTTCATGATACAATTCCTTCACCTTTACTTTAAGCCCTGATACTTTGTTTCCTTGTGGTGCTNTTAGTCTCTACAGGAACCACAGGTAGAGCTCACTCTTTCTATAGTGGGTGGGGTCACTAACCAAGACACTTCCCATGTGATGTCCCATGCTTCCTGAATCCTTTAGCAGTCTGCATCTGATACTCATCCCCTCCTAGCTGCCTCTTGAGGCTGCCTCCCTCTGTGGCAGGGTGTTCCCAGACTCCCTGACTTGTGATTGTTCCTTGTTTTCAAGTTCTCAGAGTAGCCCAGTCTCAAACATTAGCTTCTTTCCCAAGATGCTCCTGGCCCCAGCACTGTGAGATGTGGAGAGAGGTGCCATAGGTTTCTTCCCAGTGCTAGCCTGCTGCACAGGGTTAGGCACTCTCATACCACATTCTCTCATCACATTTAAGGAGGCTTGCAAGAACCGTGGGTTTCTCCGCTTCTCAGACTGCCAGGCTACTGTCCAAGGCTGCCTGGCTCAGCTTGTGGCTTCAGCTTTGCCACACTGCCCCTCAGTGAACCAAGACTCAAGGTGCATATCATTTCCTACTTTTTCCTACTTTTCTCTGGATGACCTTTCTTTTTCTCCATGCTTTTCCACAGTCCCATCAACTCTTTCTTGATTTCTTTCCCTGGAATACCACCCTCCTTTATTTATTGTCCTCCTCCCTTTAAAAAAAGATTTATTTTTATTATTTTTGATCATATGTATGTGTGTGCCACCATATGGGTGTGTTCATGTAATGAACATAGATGTTTGCAGGGGCCAGCAGAGTTGGATCCCTAGAGCTGGAATTACAGACAGTTGTGAGCTGCCTGACCTGGGTACTGGGAATCAAACTCAGGTC
>LZPO01076147.1:42329-53940 GCA_001675575.1 Neotoma lepida
CCATGTATCATGACTGAAGTTTTCTCAAATTTCATTGAAAATGAACTTTTATTTCAATTTCCTATTTTTGCTTCTTTCTAGATGTGTTCCCACATTTTAAAACTTAATTTCATCTTTACTCTTATTGTTATTATTATTGTTATTATTATTATCCTTTATTCCAACACTGTCTTTTAAATGTAACTTGTTTTAAGCCAGGTTGGTTGTGTGTGCCTCTCATACCAGAATTGGGAACATGAAGTAGGAGGATCGCCAAAAGTTGGAGGCCAGCTTGGCTCACATAGTGAGTTTCAGGCCAGCCTAGACTACAGAATGAGACCATGTCTCAAAAACAATAACAAATAAACAAAACAATACAGGTGCTGAAGAGATGGATCAGCAGTTAAGAGCACATTCTGGTCTTTCAGAGAATCCAAAACTTGTTCCTAGCATTCATGTCAGATGGTTCATAACTGTCTATGACTCTAGCTCCAGGGAGATCCAAAGCCTCTGGTTTCTTTGGGCACCTGCATTCATGCACACAAACCCATATACAACCACANACATATGCATAATTAAAAATAAAAAGTAAAGTATTTTTAAAAACCAACAGTGTATAAAATATCTCTGCCATAGACTAATTTTTTAAAAAAATAATATTTGATGAATTGCATACCTAGAGATTTCATTCTCTTTAAGCCTCTGCCTCANGGTTTTTTGATGGAAAGCTAGTCAGTTGGTCAANGCATTTGACTTGTCACNAGTGAATAGCATCTGAACTCATAAAATAATGGAAGAGCCTGACATAGCAAACAAGAAAGAGAGGAGGCCACNGCTGCTGACTAAGCTGAAGAACGCAGTGTAACTTCCNTCCATTGGGTGGTAATCACGGCCATCCTCCAGGGTCTCTGTGCTCTACCAATCTTGTTCACTCTNGGTTCTTTAAACCAGCCAAGCTTTTTCCAACTTAGGAGACTTNCAGAAGTCATCCCATCTCCTGTGGTCCTGTCAACTTCCCTTGCTATATTAGATGCTCCCTCTTCCNCAAAGCTTGCATTTACCTTGTTGCCACCCCTTGANTATGCTCAGATCCCTCGAGTGTCTACAAGTTTCTAAGCAAGAGCCCCATGTCTTGGTCCCCTTTATATNTGCTTCTTATGTGACTAATTTAAATTGATTGGCCTATTATAAAAAGTGTTAAATAAGCTCTAGATTCCAAAGATACTGTAAGAAATAACTGTTATGACCAAAATAAATATAAAAGAGATATCAGAAACCATACAGAATAAACAAAAATAATTGCCCTATAAAAATTCCTGAATCACCTATTTATGCCTCCAGCACTATAACACACACATACTAGTGAACATTAATTAGTACTAGTTTAACTGAGCTCTCCATCTCCAGAAACCAACCAAAACCCATTATTTCACCATCTTTCTTNGTTTCTTTCCTATTGCTATGGTAAGACACCATGACCAAGGCAATCTATAGAAAAAAGCACTTACTTTGGGCTCACAATCCCAGAGCGTGAGTCTATGGCCACCATGGCAGGGAGCATGGTGGCAGTTAGACAGATGTGGTGCTGGAGCAGTAGCTGAGAGCTTAACTCTGATCTACAACTATGAGGCAGAGAGAGAGAGAGAGAGAGAGAGAGAGACAGAGACAGAGACAGAGACAGAGACAGAGACAGAGACAGAGAGACAGAGACAGAGAGAGACAGAGACAGAGATTGATTTGGGAATGGCATGGGCTTTGAAACCTTAAATCCTACCCCTAGTGACATACTTCCTTCAACAAGACCACACTTCCTAATCCTTCACAAATAATTCCACCAATTAGAGACCAAGCATTCAAATATATGAGTCTATGGGAACCATCACACCAGCATAGCTAGCTGGCTGTTCGGAATCCTTACCTGTTTTAGTTACCTAGGCTTCCCCCATCCCACTCTCTTTTGACTTCTGGTGATAAACTATGATTAAAGAGTTGCCAAGGATAGGCTGTCCAGGTCTTCAGCTCCCAGCACCAGTGCTGACTGGGTGCACTGTGCACTGGGAAGCTGCAGGGTTTTCTCCACTATGTGTGTGAGGCTCCTNCTGGCCCCTGTGCTTCTCCAAACTGCATCATTTTGCTCCTTACCNCTAACAGAATGGCTATTTCCCCAGTGTTTTGTTTTAAATCACAACCACCAGGGGAACAATGTCCTTTCCTTTTNCTTTGAAAGGCTTTTTGCTATTGTTGTTGTTGCTGTTGTTCTGTCCTGTGATCTTGATTTTTGCCTTCACAAGGGTTTGCTCCACCCATTCTTTGTTGCCAGCTTCCCAGTAGGTGATTCAGCTGGAGAAGCAGTCNGGTGCCACCAGCCCAGGCAGNGGATCTGTTGGAAACTGAAACGCTCTAAACTGACCCGTTGTCTATTTGTAGCATACAGCAGGTATAATGAAGGAAGGCTTATACTGGTCAAAAGACACTACTTAAAATAATTTCTAATCCCCCTGTGTTATGAAGCCCTNTCTAACTCNAATTCCCAGGATGTAGGAAAAACCAAGCATGGAGATAGAGATGCAGAGAAAAGTTAAATTGCTCCTCATGAAAAGGGGGTTGGAATGGGGGAATGTGGGCTCAGTGCACAGGCCTGCGTGAAGTGGTGAAGAAAACAGGGGTTATGTCAGACTGAGAGAGTAGAGATTCTGCAGTTGTTCCTGGAGTTAAGCCCAGAAGGATGAACTGAAAGAGGCAGAGAAATGGGAAGGCATGGAGCCTGGAGACTCCCTAGCTAAGTGAGGCTGGGTGAGGTTCACGTAATGGGAACAAAGAGGAAGAGTAAGGGATATGTAAGGGGCNTTGAGGAAAGGAATCTTGCTTTTGTGACAAATGGGTCANAAGGGAGGAATGGAAAGACTGAGTGGAAGGATGCCTTCAAATTTTCTCAACTGGTAGGTCACAAAGGCTGCAGTGCCCTTGAGTGGACGCTGAAGGTGGACGGCTTCCATCAGGAAGAAAATGAAAAGAAGCCTGGCCGTGTGTGGGTACTATTGAATTTGGTGTGATTATTGGGTATCCAAGTGGGATGTACTACAGAGCCTTGAAATGGGGATGCTCCNCGAAGGTGAGGGGTCAGGAGAGAAGCTGTAGTTCNNGAAGTCATCAATATCAAATCCATACAGAAGAAAGTGGATGAAATCTCGGGGTGAAAATAGAGACATAAGTCCTNACTCTAAGATTGGGAATTGGTGCTGCATGGGTTTTTTTATGGAGTTATTCCTAGCAGGCAGCCTACATTTCATTCAATTGATGGTAACATCAGGATTGGGGAAACATATTTCCTGTTTTTCTATAGGTTTTCCATTACTTCTCTAGTCAAATTTCCCCATTACAGTCCACAGTCTCTATTTGTTTTAGTGATGAACTTTCCTCCAGCAAGCATTAAAAAACAGTCTTGTCAGCCTGCAGATTTTTTTAAATGACACAAACACAGCCCATTACCCTCACTTTAATTTTCACTTCTGAGCTTTCTGACAATAGACTGCACGGTGGCAGAAGAGAGAGGAAAGCAGTGGGTAGAGATAGATCTTTTTATAAAGATCAGCAATTCTCTGTGCTTTTATCCCAGGGAAAGATTACATTTAACACCCGGGGGTCTCCGCTGCCTCAGATCCCTTTCAGAATGAGTGGCTGTGGCATTGCAGATAGTTTGGGGTGTCCTTTCATAGTTTAATGGTATTAAATATACCCCAGTGAGCCACAAATCAGTGACTTATCTAGGAATATATCAGATCTCTAATAAGGGGCCACTTCTTTTAAATTGGACAGCGCATTATAATAAACAGATAGAATTTCTCAAAAGTACTAAATGTGTCAGCTAGTTATTTTTAATGAAGACAACTTAAAATTCTTCTTTCTGTAGGAGACAGCTGTTTCTTGTCAATCAGGTCAAAACTAAGAGACGTGTTAAATTGTGTTGTCTGCTGCGTATGCTGTGTTTGTTCTTTCAATGACAGAGTTACAGTTCTTCTCAGATTTCCTAGTATCCACATTGCACATCAGAGAAGGGAAGGAAGGAAGGAAGGAAGGAAGGAAGGAAGGAAGGAAGGAAGGAAGAAAGAAAGAAAGAAAGAAAGAAAGAAAGAAAGAAAGAAAGAAAGAAAGAGAGAGAGAGAGAGAGAGAGGAAGGATAGAGAGAGAAAGAGAAAGAAGGAAAGAAAGAAAGAAAGACATTTATTTCCATATCAATATTATTCCTGTCTCTTATACACATCTAGATGTGTATAAGAGACAGGGGAGAAAGAGAAAGAAGGAAAGAAAGAAAAGAAGGAAGGAAGAAAGAGAGAAGGAAGGAAGGAAAAAAGGAAGGAAGGAAGAAAGGAAGGAAGGAAGAAAGGAAGGAAGGAAGAAAGGAAGGGAGGGAGGGAGGAAGGAAGGAAGGTGAAAGTACAGAAGAAATGAAGGAGGGGAGCAGGGTGAGAGAAGGGAAGGAAAGCGCATTCCAGAACCAAGCTAGGCAGGAAGCACAGNGCAGAGGCCAGCTGTGGACAGATTGAGNGCATGCACACAGCATGCGCTCAGTACTGCCTCAGGGGTTGGGCCTGCTTCCTTTACTGTAGGGGTCCTGGTATTTANCAGAGCAGTATCTGAAACACCTAGTAGGTGCTCAGCAACTGTCTACTGAGTAGATCATACTGTATGCTAAAATGATAGAATTATTTCTTAAACATTTGGATTATAGTGTGTCAAAGATGTGATCTGTCCACTCACTACTATTAGTCTAGAAAAAGATATGAAGTAAAAAAGATTTTAAGCATAAAATGAACCTACCCCACCCCCACCAATAGCACGAGGTGCTTTCCAAGTATTCATGTCGCTAAATCAGTGGTTCTCAACCTGTGGGNCAANACCCCTTTGGCAAACCTCTATCTCCAAAAAAAGTTTACATTATGATTCATAAAAGTAGCAAAATAACAGTTATGAAATAGCAATGAAAATAATTTTATGGTTGGAGGTCACCACAACATGATGAACTGTATTAAAGGGTCGCAGCATTAGGAAGGTTGAGACTCACTGCTCTAAGCAAAGACTTTGCTATGTTCTGGCTGGATTTGTTTTGATTAATGGGTTANCAGATTTCAATGGTAGGTAATAGCAAAAAGGATGTGGTCAAGGGGAGAAAAAAACACGATGTCTTCAAAGCATTGTAACCTGCTTTCAAAATCTGGCTAGTCCATAAAGAAATGGACTAACGGCATACAGATGAATGACATGAACAACTGAAGGTAGGTACACTCATTCCTGGCAATAGCAAATAAATAAATAAATAAATAAATAAATACCTGAAAGTGTTGGATAAAATCTATGTCTAACTCTTAAGTAAGCTGGGGACCATAGCAGGAAAATACTTAAGGTGGAAGTAATAGTAAAGCCCCAGAAAGGTGAAAGAGCTGTGAGCCCATGGTTACCTTGGGAGATCTGACTACTCCAGACAAAGTAGAATTTCAATTGTCAAGGACTGACAAAGCTTAATTAAGGTCAGTACAAGTCACATCAAAAATCTGTCTAAATGCATATCCCAAGAATGGCACTCAAGAAAAAGAAACAATTGGAGGGATAAGGAGGAGGAAACAGAAAAAGAACTTCTGTGAGTTCTATGTGAAGAGAAAAAGATATCTTCCCTGGGAATTTATATTACAAGTTTCCCTCTGATGGACTTAGGAGCAAAACAATTACCACTACACACGTGAGCCAAAGACCCAATGTGAAGCATCCGAATATATTCTCTGCTTGGCAATGCTCTGAGAATCTAAGGCGAGCACACCTTGAGCTCAAGGCATAAATAATTCCACATAGAAATGGAATAAATGCAAAAATCACAATTTAAAAGTAATTAAGAAGAAACAAGGCACCTGAGTGAGAGTTTCTGTAAGACAAGTCCACGAAGAATTCAGGTCTTCCAGTCACAGGCATAAAATGTAAAATTGGGTGAGAATGTCCCTGCCTTGCTGGGAATACAGAATTAGGATATATTATGATATCCAGAATAACTACAAAAAAAGCCTGTATTTATATATTTATATATGGCTGTGAAACTACAGAATAACTAAAAGTAAGTNTTGGATGCAGCTAGCCAAAAACCAAAACAATTCTGGGCTAGCTAGATGGCTCAGCAGCTAAAGGTGCTTGCTTTCAAGCCTAATGACCCGAGTTTGATCCCTGGGGCCCACATGGCCAAATTAAAGAACCAACTCCCACGAGTTGTCCTGTAATCTCCACATGTGTGCAGTAGTGCGTGTGCGCGTGCGCAAGCACACACACAGACACACACACACACACACACACACAATAAAGCAATATAATTAGCATGCACTACAGAGAGACAAGCAAAGAATATAAAATCCAGGGAGAGATTCTTCCTTTATTTCAACAAAATGACACAGACAAGTTTTAGAAATGAATTTCTCCTCTAAGAACAGAAAATTAGCCCTTCTTATTAGAAATGACAAGGACATTGCCAAACGGCTATAAACTCTGTCCTTATAACCCCCATAAAAATTTCCTTGAGGAAAACAGGTAAAAGTTCCCCAGAAGCCCATCTGTTCTGTGAGTGAGAGCAGGTGCGTAGCTTCCAGCTCCGAGTGAGGTATCCCCTACCCTCCTTTAGCCTTCCCACATGTGGTATCTGCAAACTTACCCCTTCCATATCACAATTATTCTGCTCTCTCTCTCTCTTAAGCCTTCTTCCCCTCTCTCCTTCATTGCTCCTTTCTAACTTTGTGGCCTGTAAGTCTGATATTTCATTTTTCTTTGTATCTGAATTCCATTATGTTCATGTAACCATATGGCAGATCTATTTTTAGGTTTTTGAGAAACCTCCATACAAATTTCCTTAGTGGTTGAACGATTTCATTCACCAACAGTGTGTAGGTGTTTCCCTTTCCCACATCTATGCTAACCTTTGTTATAATTTGTTTTCTTGATAATGGTCATTCTGGCTGGGGTGACATAGAATCACAAAGTAGTTTTAAGTTTTATTTTTTAGTGACTACAGTGAACAATTTTATAAATAATTATTAGTTATTTGCATTTCTTCTTTTAAGAACTCTCCGTCCACATTTGTAGCCTGTTTTTGGATTGCTTGTTTCTTTGACGTTGTTGGTGGGGCCGTGTTGTTTGTTCTTTGTAAATTCTAGCAATTAATCTCCTGTTGGATGTATATTGGCAAAGACAGCCCCCATCCTGTCAGATGCTTCTTCACCCACTTAACAATCTCCTTTGCCTTTGAGTTTGGTGTGATCCCTTTGTGATGGTTGACATTAATTGTTGAGTGACTGAACCCTACTCAAAACATGCTCGCCTATGTCTGTGTACTGGAAGGTACTTCTTTTTCCTCAGTCAGTTTCAAAGTCTTGGGTTCTATGTTGATGTTTTTAACTATTCAGAGGTGACTTCTGTATAGTATGAGATAAGGATCTTGTTTCATTTTTCTGCATATAGATATCCAGTTTTCCTTGCACCACCTTTGAAGATTCTGTCTTGTCTACACTGAATACTTTTGGTCTTTTTGTTAAAAATCAGGTGTCTGCAGTTACATGGACTTATATATGAATCCTCTATCATATTCCATTGGTCTGTGTACCTGTTTTGTGCCAGTGTGACATTGTTTTTATTATTATTGTTCTATAATTGATACCAGGTATGGAACACCATACCTATCTCTGGAGATATTCTTTTTCCCAGAAATTNTGTTGGCTATCCAAGGTCTTTTGTGCTTTCATGTAAGTTTTAAGATTCTTTGCTCTCTCTGTGGAGAACTGAGACAGCATTTTGAAGGGGATTGCATTGAAANGGTAGACTGTTTTTGGTAGTATGAACATTTTCACAATATTAATCCTTACTATCCATGAGCATGGGAGATCTTTACATCTTCTCATGTCTTCTCCAATTTATTTCTCCAGAGTTTTAAACCTCCACTGTAGAGATCTTTCACTTCTTTGGTCAGGTTTATNTCAAGGTATTTTAATTTTGACTATTATAAGCGAAATTGTTTCCCTAATTTCTCAGCNTGTTTGCTGTTGGTCTCTAGAAAGACTACTGATTTGTGCATATTAATTTTGTAACATGCTACTTTGATGAAAGTGTTTATCAGAGATAGGAGTTTACTGGCAGGNTGTTTAGGGTCTCTCATGTATAGAATCATGCCACCTANANGAAAGTATACAGACTTCTTTTTCTATTTGTGTTGCCTTTATTTCCTTTTCTTGTCTCATTGCTTTTGCTAAGACTTCAAGCACATTGAATAGGAGTGGAGAGAGTAGAAAGACATCTTTGTCCTGCTCCTGATTTAAGTAAGAGTGCTTCATTTTCCCCCATTTACCATGATGTTGGCTATTGATTTGTCATATATAGCCTTCATAATGTTGAGATATGCTCCCTCTATACTCTCTTTATCCATACCCTCTCCGTATCATGAAGGGATATTGGATTTCATCAGAGGTCTTTTCGGCACCTATTGAGATGATCATTCAGTTTCTTTCTTTGAATTCATTTATGTGATTGCTTATATTTATTGACATNTATGTTGAATATATGATGCAAGATTTACATATCCTGAATCTCTGCAATGAAACCGACCTGATTGTGGTGGAATATTTTTTGATGTGTTGTTGAATTTGGTTTGCAAGTATTTTTTTTTGAGAATTTTTGCATCTATTTCATTGAAGATATTGGTCTATATTTTCTTGGTGTTGTATCTTTATCTGATTTTGGCATTGTAATGGCTTTGTAAAACAAGTATGGANGTCTCGTTTCTCCTATATCTTATGNAATAATTTGAGAAGTATTAGTGTTAGTTCTTCTTTAAAGGTCTGGTAGAATTCTATACATTTAATGCTTTGNTTTCTTCNTCCTTCCTTCCTTCCCTTCTTTCTTTTTTTCAAGTTGGGAGACTTTTTAAATACTGCTTCAATCTTGTTGCTGGTTATTGATTTGTTTAAATTATTTATTTCATTTTGGTTTGATTTTGGTAGGTCATATCATCTGGAAATACATCTGGAAATGCATCTGGAAAGNCATTCATTTCTTCTAGACTTCTCTGTTTAGTGGAATATGGGGGGATGGTTCATTTTTAATTGTCAACTTGCTAACCTAGAACCTAGAACCACCTGAGATGAGAGACTCAGCTGAAGAATTTTCTAGATCAGGCTGTCTGTGTTATATCTGAGAGGCATTATCTTGATTGTTAATTAACCCTGTCAACTGTAGGCAGCACCATTCCCTAGACTGGACTCGGAACTGTACGAGTAAAGANAGCTAGCTGATCTAAGCAGCAAGCAATCAAGGACGCATATGTTCTCTTTGCTCTTAGCTGTGGCTGTGGAGTAACTTGAGTTCCTGAAATGANCAACTGTAACCTGGAATTGTAAGCCCAATAAACCCTTCTTGCCCTCAGTTGCTTTGGTCAAGGGTATTTGTCATAGCAACAGAAATGCAATGAGGACAATACAATAGGTTTTNAAGGTATGGTTTTAGGATTTTCTGAATTTCAGTGGAATCTATAATAATGTCTTTCTTTTCATCTTTACTTTTATTAGTGAGGTGTCTTTCTTTTGGCAGATTTAGCTAAGTCAACCTTGTTTATCTTTTCAAGAATCAACTTTTAATTCTATTGGTTATTTGTATTGTTTTTCTTTTATTTGTTTCCCACAAAAACCTCAAGCTAAACAACCACAGTATGTACACAGAGGGCCTAGCACAGACCTGTGTAGGCTCTATGATTGCCACTTCAGTCTCTCTGAGCTCCTGTGAGCCCTGTTTAGTTCATTCTATGGGCTATATTCTCCTGGTGTCCTATACACCCCCTGGCTCTTACAATCCTTCCTCTCCCTCTTTTGTGGGGTTCCCCAAGCTCTGCCTAATGTGAGTATCTGTGAGTATCTGCATCATCTGTGAGTATCTGCATCTGCTCCCATCAGCTTCTGGAGGAGGCCTTTCTGATAATGCTGGTCCAGGCACCAATCTATAAATATAGCAGAATATCATTAGGAATCATTTCATTGACTTTGTTTTTTCAGTGGTGTTTGATTCTATACTAGGTCTCTGAGCCATCTAGCTTCTGGTTCCTGGCCATCCAGGCAGTGTTGGGCATGGGCTCCCTCTTGTGGCTTGGGCCTCAAGTTAGACTCATCATTGGTTGGCCACACCAAGCTCTGAACTACAATTGCCACAATACATCTTGCAGGTGGGACAGGTTGTGTGTCAAGGATTTTGTGGGTGGGTTGATGTCCTATTCCTACCACTGGGAGCTTAGCCTGGTTACAGAAGATGGCCAGTTCAGGCTCCATACTCTCCGTTACTAGGAGACCTCACTAGGGTCATCCTCATAAGTTCTAGAAAGTTTCCACTGCACTAGGTTTCCACATTGCTCCCTAAATGCCCACCTGTTTCAGTCATCTCTCCCCATACTCTCTTCTTCTACCCCTNTTTCCTACATCTGATTCCTCCTGTTCCCATCCCCCAGTCCATCCACAAAATCTACTGTATTTTCCATTCCCAGGGAGACCCATGCATCTCCCCTACAGCCCTCCTTGTTACTTAGCCTCTCTGGGTCTGTGGATTATAATGTGACTTCCTTTATTTAACAGATAATATCCACTTATAAGTGAGTACATATCATGTTTGTCTTTCTGGGCCTGAGTTGCCTCACTCAGGATGATTTTTCTAGTTCCACCCATTTNCCTACAAATTTCATGGCATTATTTTTTTCTAACAGCTGAGTAATACTCCATTGTGTAAATATACCACATTTTCTATATCCATTCTTTTGTTGAGGGACATCTAGGTTGTCCCAGTTTCTGGCTATTATGAATAAAGTTTCTATGAACATAGTTGAACAAATGTCCTTGTGGTAGGATGGAATGTCTTTTGAGTATATGCCGAAGAATGGTATAGCTGGGTCTTGAGGTAGATCTATACTCAATTTTTTGAGGAACCACCATATTGATTTCCATTAGTAACTGTACAAGTTTGCACTCCCACCAACAATGGAGGAGTGTTTCTCTTGCTCTACATTCTCACAAGCACTGAGCTGTCACTTGTGTTATTGATCTTAGCCATATTAGTCTTGTGTGATAAATTTTATTTCAAAGTATCTTCTTCTAGTATACGTGGATTGTCATTTTTCTTCCTTAATATTTTGCATTGCAATTATTTTATGGATTATATTTTGATAGTGTATATAAAAATGCTTTACTTTTAATGTTCCTTTTATCTCCAAACTGTACATTTTGCATTTCTTTCTGCCCCATTTGCTCTTTTTCACTGTAGCCCTGCATAAGAGTTACTGGTTGTAACCATTCCACAGATTCCATGTTATGCTGTCTTGAAATTTCTTTCATCAAAGAAATTAGTCTACTGCTTTTTAATTTATCCTCTTGTGAAATTTCAGGGCATGAACAAAAAGCATCCAGATTCTTTTCCAAAATACCACACAAATGACTTGTAGTTCAATTGCTAATATTTTTTTCCTCTGCATTTTGAGTTAGGCCCCTCCTTTATGTAGGGACCTGCAGAGCCAAGTTGTTTACAAGTAAAGATGGTCCTGGGAGGAGGCAAGGAGGAAGGAACCAAGTTGTTGACAAAG
>LZPO01076148.1:0-11984 GCA_001675575.1 Neotoma lepida
TGTGAGCCACCATGTGGTTGCTGGGAATTGAACTCAGGACCTCTGGAAGAACAGTCAGTGCTCTTAACCTCTGAGCCACCTCTCTAGCCCCTTAAAAATATTTTTACTAGCATATATAAGTTCTTTTGAGACAAGGTCTCATTGTAACCTCAGCTGGCCTCAAACTCACTATGCATTTGATGATGACCTTGAACTTCTGATCTTCCTGCCTCCAGCTCTCAAGTGCTGGGATTTCAGGCATGCACCACCACACCTGGGTGATGCATAATTACAACAATCCTTCTGTCTCAGCCTTCATGTGCTAGGATTAAGGCATACACCACCATCATGCAATTCCCTCAGTCTTTCTCTTTCTGCTCATTCATTCCCAAAGAGTCTGTGCTTTGTCCACTAATGTATCCCAAACTTCTAGAGTCATAGCAGGAGAACAGTCACAGTGTGCTAGGCCTCTTTTTAAGGGTTGGGGCTATAACAATGAACAAGATGGACCCCCACCTCCTGGAAAAGCCAGTAGTGAAACCAAACTGACACTTCTGGCAAGACACGATGGAGGACAATCAGGGAATGGTTCTATGAGTTAGAGTACTCAATGTGGAAATAGTTCCCCCAGGGTACATACCAACACCTTAATTTAGACCCTCTCAGACACAGGAAAAACTTTGTTGAAAGGGATCCTGAGTAAATTTATAAGGAAGCAAAGCAATACATTCTTTTGAAATTCTTATGTAATCTTAACTGGGTATGGTGGCTCACACCTAATCCCAGTACACAGGAGGCTGAGGCAGGAGGATCACTGCAGGTTTGAGTCTAGGGTTAACTGAATAGTGAGTTCTGGCAGCCTGGGATATAGTGTCTCAAACTGTGTCTGAGAGCCTAGGAGGCTGTGTCTCAAACAAAACCAAACTAACAAAACGGATGGGAATATAGCTCAGTGATAGAGGGCGCTTACCTGGCAAGCTCTAGGCCCTGGGTTCCATCCCCACTCAAAGTAGTAGAGGAGAATGAAATCTTTGTAATATTTGGGTATTGCCTAGCATGAGCAGCAGCAAGCATTATGTACTATTAGTTCTTGTTCTCAACCCCTCAAGCTGTCTACTGACTAGAGGGTAATGGTTTGTTAGATTTGAGGGTGGAAGAAAGAGGGCATGGATTCACCTTTGATATAAGCAAAATGAAGTAGCAGTGCCATTCCTGTTTGTGACCCCTCCCCTATAATTTTTTGAGATAGGGTTCTGGGTAGCTCAGCCTGGCCTTGAACTTGTTTGTAGCTGAGGCTAGCATTGAACTCCTGATCCTCCTTGCCTCCACTTTCCACACTTTTGCCAGGGTTCCAGTCCTGTGCCACCACACCTGGCTGTGTGTGTGGCATCTGGATGGTTGGCCCTTCCCAGTGAGCCTGCTGGTGACCCTGCCCTCCTGTGTCCCAGAACAACCCTCCGGGTGTGCTGGCCCTGCTGGATGAAGAATGCTGGTTCCCCAAAGCCACGGACAAGTCTTTTGTGGAGAAGCTGTGCTCAGAGCAGGGCAACCACCCCAAATTTCAGAAGCCCAAGCAGCTAAAGGACAAAACTGAGTTCTCCATCATCCACTATGCTGGGAAGGTACTGGTCCAGGTTCTTGAGGGGTGCTCTATCCCAAGGGTGCTGGGTGAGTGTCCACAGCAAGGGTGCTTTGGCAATGGCTGTGCCCTCCAAAGACTTGTAGCAAGTCAGTTCCTAGCTAGGGGCTCTGTATAATTGTCTAAGCCTCTGTCAGGAGTGAGAGTGAGCGTCATCTCTGATGTATGTCAACTGTCCTAACCAGAATATTCTTCCCTGGGAAGACACTAATACTGCTTGCTCCATGGCAAACCCCACAGACCAGGCCCCTGGAGTGAGGGACCAGTGGATCTTCTCTAGCATCACAAGAATCCCTGGTATCACCATTGTGTTCCATCTGGGGGAGTCTGTGAGAGCTGACATCTTCACCATTGTTGCCAACATTGCCATCCTCACCACCATCATCATCTTGGATATTAGCGTGTCTTAAATAGCATATAAAAGCTACAGCTGGCATCTGCTGGCACTGTACACAGATAGCACACCGACTCACACAGGCAAAATATCCATCCATATATATATATATAATATACATATATATAAAGAGAAGCCATAGCTTGTTCTGGCTTATAGAATTATTTTATTCACTCTTCTAGTATCCCCACTGCATCATGGGAACAGGTAGTGCCCCATTCAAACAAAGGATTGATAGGCTGCAGGCCAAGTTGGAACACAGCCAGGCCCATTTGTTTCCATAAGATCTATGGTTTCTTTGGTGTTAAAAGAGCAAAATTGAGCTGTTGTGACAGATTGTATAGCCCACCAAGCTGAAAATATTTAATAATTAAATATTTATACTCTTTGTCTCCTACTTTACACTCAGTGGAGCTTACACTCCTTTAAGCATATACTGCCAGCACTTTTCCCCAGGATCCTACATAATTTTTTTCAGTCTTGTCACACATCAGACCAGCCATTGCCATAGCAACCTATATTCATCATAACTCACCAGAGTTGTGTTGTCAGTGAATTCTGTGTTGTAGTCACAGTCATTAAAGTTGGGCATTAAGCAGGTCAGGAATTTCAAAAGCCTTCAGTGACCTTTCCTATCTATCCATGTATCAAACTCTCCAATCTAGCTGCTTGGGATGTAAGCTCAGTGGTAGAGCCCTTGCCTACTATGAAGGTTAGTCTCAAATCTTGAATCATCTAGAAAAGAGTCTCAGCTGAGGAATTACCTAGTTCAGGTTGTCCTGTTGGCATGTTGGGCTGGGGATAATTGTATTGATTATTAATTAAGGTGCAAAGACCTGCCCTGAATGTGGGTGGTACCACCTCATCAGCGACAGGAGAAAGCTAGGTGCAGAAACAGGCAGCATGGGCACATTTGCTTCTCCGTGCCCTTCTCTATGGATGTGACACTTTGAGTCCCTGCCCTGGCTATTCTCTGTGATGGACTATAGCTTGGAATTGTGAGCCAAATAACCCCTCTCCTTCCCTAGGCTGCTTCTGGTCAGGATGTCTTATCACAGCAACAGACAACAAACTAGGGCACCGACCCCGCTTGACATCTTAGGTTCAATCCCCAGTACTACAATGAAGCACAGTAAAATAAACCCCATTCATCAGACAGTGGGGAAGAAACCCCTGTACTGACTTCAATAATGAGGATTCCTGTCAAGCTGCCCTGGAATAGGGGGAAACATGGGGGGTCTATGACAGCTTTTGTCACCATTACCTCCTTTGGCCATTTCTGGGGCTTAGTGTAAGACTATGGCAAAAGGTGGCTCCTCTGAGGCTCTGTGGAACACCAAGAGGCTTTGCTGGCACTGTTTTACCACTGGTGAATGCCCTACTATGTACAGGGTCCCTGAAGATTCTGAACTTTTGGTCTCTTCCTTGGTGTCAGTGGAGACCCATCATGGCAGCATCAAAAACGTCATTTCCCATCTGATGTCTAGAGGTGTGAGAAGAATATGGGAGGATTTGGGCTTTGTGGTGGGTTTCTGATGTCAGGGTGACTTTTGACAGGTGGACTACAATGCAAGTGCCTGGCTGACCAAGAACATGGACCCACTAAATGACAATGTGACTTCACTCCTCAATGCCTCCTCTGACAAGTTCGTGGCTGACCTGTGGAAGGATGGTAAGCATTTCCTGCCCTGGAGGCAGCTTTGAGCTAGAAGATAGAACACCTCAGACCTACTGCCCTGGTTTCTACATCTGCCCTAGACTGGGAGGCCCCATGTGGGGACCGGGAGAGGACCAGGCTGTCACAGGCTGATGCTATCACATTGAAACAGCCTTGTCTACACAGCACACAGCTCTCCCTTTAAAGAAGTAAGAGTTTATCCTAAGTTAAACATGAGTGACTCTGGCTGGAGAACTCAGGCTCAGGATACCCCAAATGGATCTTTCAGTGTGGAAATAGTTTCATGAGGTTTCAATGTCCCAGAACAGAAGGAAGTCATAAATCAAGGTAATCTTTTAAGGACTCTGGTGGGGACCTGATGACAGTCTTAGCTTTGGGGTCAGTGGAAAATGGTGGTCTGTTTTTACAGCCCCAAACTGTCTGTGATAGTCAGATTAATATTAGGTCAGGCATGGATGTAGATGACAAATGATCATTTAGGGGCTAAAGATAGCCCAAGATGATTTGGTTCTGGGTCTGCAACATTTCAGCTCTCCATAATTACCAATCTGTCATCCTTGTAGAATCTTTAACATAGATCTGCCCGTTTTCCCCTGGAAAATTCAGTTCATAACTTCTTAAATGAGGGACACTGAGCTCCTCCATCCCATTCCTGGATTCACCAAGAAGGTCCTGTGTCAGGGCCCAGGAAGTGCTGCAACTAGACATGATAAAGCAGTCCCCGTGATGAAGTCAGAAGGACTTTATGTCTTATCTCTGCCACATATGACCTGTGACTTTGAACATGTTGCCTAACTGTTAAGCTTGGATGTCTTCATTTGTGAACTGGATCAAAACCACATCTCACTTGCCCTAGGAGTTACATGAGGTTGACTCTTACCAGTGTTATGCAGCCTTGTACCAGAGTTTCCCTATTAAAGCCCAGGCTGGAGCTGGAGCTTGGGCACATAGGAAGCTCTGGCTCCATCCAGTGCTGTATCAACTGGCCATGATGGCAGCACCTGATGGGCCTGGGGGCACTTCTTATTCCATTCTAAAGAAGAAACGAGAAAGCTATGGCAATGTGGCAGAGCACCTGCCCAAAGCAAAAGCTCCTCTGTGGGAATATTACCCACTAATGCCTGATCTGTTGAGCACTTACCAGTCTGCTCAGTTCCTCCTCAGAGCACTTGCTCTATCTTCTACCAAGGATGTTCTTTCATTGGATTCCTATGTATTCATAGAAAGGTGGTGGACCACCATACCTGTGTGATCACTCCTTCCTTCTGTCTCTGCTCAAAGATCAGCTTCTCAGACAGATACTTCCTATCACCCTTTCTCAGGAAGGTCACTCCTTCTCTCCCTCTTGTTTACCCCATCCTCTTCTCCTCTCTATTTTACTTTCCTCTCCTCCTCCCTTTATCCTTGATTTTTCTTGATTTTTCTAAGCACATCTCACCACCTGACATAGTACACTTCATTGTCTGCCACCTTCTGTTAGTAACCTATGAGCCGAGGTGGACAGGGCCTTTGGTGTATGCTTAGGACCCATACATGGCCAGTTCTCAGCAAATCCCTGAGTGTAGAGGAAGTATTGAAGGCTACTGTAGATCTGAGGGCTTTCTAGGCCTTGTGGCCACATTCCATCCTTAGGAGTTAGATGCTGCTATTGCTGCAATTGTTAAGAAAGGGAAACTGAAGCACAACACGGTGCCAGGGCCAGGCTACCCAGTGAGTTAGTATCAAGAATGAAACTGGCTCCTTCGGTCTCTGTGACTGAACAGAGGACATTGGTTCATCTTGCCACTCAGGTGCTCTCAAAGATGCCCAAATTGATACTACTTAGAGGCCCTTACCCCATCTAGAGGTGAGGGCACTGCTGACCATCAGAGAGAAAGATGGGGATGGTACCCCCAGGTGGGGTCTAGGGTCTCCCATAGAGTATGACCTGCACAAAACATCTCCCTTGACTACCATCTTCACAGTTTGGTCCTCTGGCTTGTGGCAGAGGGTTCAGGACCCCTGAAGGGGCCAGAGGCTGATGTCACCCTTCATGTAACCCTCAGTGGACCGCATTGTGGGGCTGGACCAGATGGCCAAGATGACTGAGAGCTCACTTCCCAGTGCCTCTAAGACCAAGAAGGGCATGTTCCGCACCGTGGGCCAGCTCTACAAAGAACAGCTGGGGAAGCTGATGACTACATTGCGCAATACTACGCCTAACTTTGTGCGCTGCATTATACCCAACCACGAAAAGAGGGTGAGGTATCCCCTAGTCTGGAGCTCCTGCCTACAGGATAGTGTTGAAGGACTGTAGGAGGCACCTGGGAGGCAATAAGGCAAACTAACTAGGTGGAGGGGCAGAAAGAGAGGTCTGACTTTGGTTCCTGCCCTGACCACCCTCAAGGAAGGCCTGCATCTACACATATGGAGAGTTGTCTGGATTTGGGGCCCCCTACTCCCTATGCCTAAAAGCAACAGAGGTCAAAGAAGGAAGGAAGGAAGGAAGGAAGGAAGGAAGGAAGGAAGGAAGGAAGGAAGGAAGGAAGGAAGGAAGGAAGGAAGGAAGGAAGGAAGAGAGGGAAGGAAGGAGGGAGGGAGGGAAACTTTCCAGAGACTGTTTAGCTAGGTAGTGGCATGGTGTGAGGCCACCAACACTTCCATTCTTCCAGTAAATGCTTGCCAAGCTCCTATTTGTGACTGACACTTAGACAACAGTGTTGGAGAAATCACTGGGGACACATTTGCTTGTCACAGTGGAAGGGAATTGCTACAACAACATCTAGTAGAGAGAAGCCAGGAGGCTGCTGGATGTCTCATTATGTGCCCCATTGTTCCGACAACAGAGAATCAGTGGACCCAAATGTCATTGGTGCTGAGGTTGTGGGAGACCACAGGGACCTTGACACACAGGCTAGAACCACAGTGGTAAGTTAGGAAAACAACAAAAAGCTGGAGTAGCTACCTCTGTAAGAACTTTAAGAATAGGTAAGGGGGCTGGGGAAATGGCTCAGTTGGTAAAGGCTCTTCCTGTCAAGGCTAATGACCTGAGTTCCATCCCTGGGACCCACATAGTAGAAGGAAAAACTGCTGCAGGATGTTCTCTGACCTCCATGTATGCACTGTGGTACACTTGTACCCAAACCTACCCCCCATACACACATATACACCATAAATGAATAAATGTCATTTTAAAAGAAATGGGTAGGCATCAACTTGGTATAGTGCATAGTGGGGTATGAGTGTGTTTGGAGGCATTTTAGGTCAAGGGCTTTGGGTAAGAAGATGTATAGAGGTGAGAAATTAAGAGTCTAGGCAAGAAAACTGTAGCTAGGTCATTTTGTATTGTTCTTGTTTTGTGTGCATGTGTGTGTTCATGCCTATGGGTATAGGGTGCACATACACAGTGTACTATAGAAGTCAGAAGACAAGCTCTGGTGTGAGTCCTTAGGCACCTTCCACTTCTGTGTGAGACAGCTTTCTTACTGGCCTGAAGCTTCACCACGTAGGACAGTTTAGCTGGTCTACAAAGCTTTTTGAAATCCTGTCTCTGCCTCCCTTCTTAAAATTCTAGGATTACAGACACATGGCATTATGCTCAGCCTTTTACATGGGTCTCATGCTTACAAGTCAGGTGCTTTATAGAGTGAGCCATTCTCCAGCCCCCTTGTTTCATATTGTTACGTGATGGCATGAGATAGGGATGGGACTGGACTAGATTGTGGAGTTCCTTTTGTGATGGCATCCTGTCTGTAGGAAGCTACTGAAGGAGTTTAAGCAGTAGGTTATGATCAAAATTATGTTTTAGACCAAATGAGGAGCTAGAAGGGGCAGGCAGGACTGAGGGGAGATGATCAAGTTGGAAGGTGCTGCAGTTGTCTGGGTAGAAGGGACAATGGCATAAAAAGTAGGCTGGGGGAAATGGCTCCAGCATTTAAAGTGCTTGCCACACAAGTAGGACTTGGAACCCCAGAAACCCACATAAATACTAGTGGGTATGGTAGCCCGCTTGTAACTTTAATCTCAGAAGACAAAGACAGGTAATCCCCAGAACAGTTCAGCTAAGAGACTGGCAGTCTGGTGAACTTTGAGTTTGAGTGGATGAATGAGTTGGTGAATATGATGCAAGAGTGATCGAGAATGATTTTTGACACCAAGTTCAGGCCTCCAAATGTGCACACATACACAGGCACAGACACACATCTCACACATCACACACACATATATACATATCACATATCACATACACACACCACACATATATCACACATACATACACATCATAAATGTGCACACAAAAAAATGTGCACACACTTTCATGTGTATGTGCTCTCGTAGACATGCAAGAACATTAATACATACACATACCACATCTGCTTTTTTTTTTTAAAGAAACTTACTGGGAGAGACTTGGGAGGTAAGAGCTATGGGGTGGTGATATCCCAGGAAGTGAGGGGGAGCATAGTGAGGGGAAAACAGCCCCAGTTTCTAGCCAGGGGTGCTAGCATCACCAAGCTCAATGGGGATTATGGGACAAATAGTACCAAAGAAAGTATAGAAACCCAGAGATGGCAACAGGGAACACGATACCTCAGCTAAACCTTGTGAAGACTCCACAGACTGCTAGGTATGTTTTCTGGCCCTGAGGTCTGGGGCTTGCTGTTCCAGTGGTCATTGACCTCTTCCACTTCCACAGTCTGGCAAGTTGGACGCATTTCTGGTGCTGGAGCAGCTGCGGTGCAATGGTGTGTTGGAAGGCATCCGAATCTGCCGTCAGGGCTTCCCCAACAGGATTGTCTTCCAAGAGTTCCGGCAACGGTGAGCCTACTGGGGTTGGTGGGGCAGTGGGGAGTGAGCCCTGAGGAAAGCATGAATGATGGAGATGCGTTGAGTGACTTCTGTCCTGTGTTTTAAGCTACGAGATCCTGGCAGCAAACGCCATCCCCAAAGGCTTCATGGATGGAAAGCAAGCTTGCATTCTCATGGTGAGCTTAATCCTGGACCCTCCCCAGACATTCAGTTGTGACCTCCCAGCTTTGGGTCATATTTCTGGTTGCTGACCTGGGTGGGATGATTCTTAAATACATGCCATCACTGAACAAATGACACAGTTGAAAATGGCATCTCTTCTCTTCCCTCCCTCCTCAGATCAAAGCCCTTGAACTCGACCCCAACCTGTACAGGATTGGGCAGAGCAAAATCTTCTTCCGGACGGGAGTCCTGGCCCACCTGGAGGAGGAACGGGACCTGAAGATTACTGATGTCATCATGGCTTTCCAGGCAATGTGTCGTGGCTACCTGGCCAGAAAGTAAACACAGTTTCCTGTATCCTAAAACTTCCCCAAAATTCATAGTAGAAACCTAAAGTCCAGAGAAGGGGATTTCTAGCCCTGCATTGGGATTCCCTGATTCCAAGAAGCTATCTATTTTAAAATGTATCCTTAATCAATAGCTTCTATCTGAGAGGGAAAAGAAGCTTCCAATTGAAATGTGTACGCTGGTTCCAGATGCAGAAAGGATGAGTGACAGGCAATGGGCTTGAGAGTTTTAGACCTGGGTTCTTATTCTCAATTCCTCATCTTATGTGCTCACAGTTCTCCTGAGTGCAATCATTTCTGCCCCATGAAATTGTTAAGATGAGCTAATGAAATGATGCCCAGGAAGGGCTTAGAAGTGTGGCTGGCTTTCATTTCACAAGTCTCAGGCTACGATAACATGTCAGAAGAAAGATTATGTGACTGTATCTCTAGCCCCATGTTCATAAAGTGGGAACTTAGAAGTTGCAGTGCTCCATCTGTTCTGCTTGGTGTCTAGGTGAGACTCAGGTTCCTCAAGGAAAGACACCCCTTGCTGAGCATAGTGGCACACGCCCAGAGGCAGGTGGGTTTCTGAGTTTGAGGCTAGCCAGGTCTACAGAGAGAGTTCCAGGACAGCCAGGGCTACAAAGAGAAACCCTGTCTCAAAAAACAAGAAAAAGAAAAAGAAAGAAAGAAGAGAAAGAATGAAGGAAAAAAAGACAAACACCCCACCCCAGAGAGATCTCCCTGGTACTGAAACCTGGAGTGTGTGCTATTATCAAGTATAGTCTACACCACATCTACAGAGCCCTGATTGGGTCAGAGAGACTCAATATGGCTAAGTCCAGATATTGGGAAGCCCTTAGTACAACAGCAGTCCTAACTCTGTTGCCATCATTCCTGTTCCCAAAATAATTGGTACTCTTAATAATAATTGGTATTCTTAAATGTCCCTACAGCCAATGTGGCAGAATGGGCTTGTAGTCACCATTCTGTAGTTTTTCAAACCTAGAAGCTCTAAAGAAATATAGTGTTGATTTGGTATTAAGGTTTGAGAATTCTGAAATACTACCAAGAGATAAATAAGTCTGTCAGAACTTAACTGTCACAACTAGGGGTGTGAAGGATCCCTGCAGAAACATAGCGTAGAACTTTTCCTTAGATATCATTTCTGGCTTTGATTCTGAGGTGTTTATGAGCCTGGAGTTTCCCTTGCCTACTGAGAAAGGCTCTGAGAGCCAGCTTAAGTGGCTTGATCAGATAATATGCTGATTCTGATGCTCAGAAAGATTGGCTAGAGTGAATGGGGGATGTCCTATACAGGGAATGATGCCATGAGCCAGGAGGGAAGCACCTCATGGCTCCCTGCCTCACTCTTCCCAGGGCCTTCACCAAGAGGCAGCAACAGTTGACAGCCATGAAGGTGATCCAAAGGAATTGTGCCGCCTACCTCAAGCTCCGCAACTGGCAATGGTGGAGGCTCTTCACTAAAGTGAGTGATTGGCTCTACACCTTCCCAGAAGCCTCCTTCACTTCCCCAACCCCAAGCCCTACTGTGATCTCTACATGTGGGAATGGGAGGTAAAGTGCCTCTTGAAGCAGAGGCCTGAAGTCAGACTTCACATGCAGGCCTGTGAATGTGCTCCCCTTTGGCTTGTGGGTTACAGCCAAGACCTTAAAGCAAATCAAGGGGTTTCTGTTACCTCAAGAATCCATCTTATCGCACTTGTGTAGCAAACCCACTTCTCTCTGTGGCCCCCAACAGCTCCACTTCTGCCCTCTCTTTCTGTGCCCCATTGTTTCAAGATGTAAATGAAGTCCTGTGGCATGGTGCTTGCAGGATTGGTGCTTTCACTAAGCATGATGAAGTAGGAAGCCCTCACTTGTTGCTTGAATTGGTAGTTCATTTTATTCCTTGCAGCTTGCAGGGCCTTTGGGTACCACTGGCCTCTGCAGCATCACTGGCTGCACAAAGATATGTTTACTGACTGTAAATTTATATATCCCCCTTATATTCCCTTGAGTGTGTAAATTCTTTGCCCAGGAAAGTATTTATTGAGTACCTGTTGTATGCCAGGAGTGTACTAGTTGGTATCATGGTCCACAGCTTCATGAATATGCCAGCTAACTGGCAGATGATAACAAACAGTCCCAGAAACAGATAATGGCAAATCATGCTAAGTGTGTGAAGGCAACCATGGGGTTCATAGGCTGAGGCTCTAGGTGCCAGGCAAGCTGGAAAAGAAGCCTGACAGGAAGCTGCTCTCCACAAATGTTCCCATGAACCCACATTCTAAGGGACTGTCCTGAGAAAACCATCTCCCAGAAAGAAAAGCAGGAATTCAGGGCATCCTTCACAACCTCTTTGACAGTAACAGCATTTCCATAGCAGACTCATTGGTTTACCTGTTGATGGGGATGGTGGTAGGGGAATCAACTAGTAAAAGCAATGCCTATCTAAAACTGAAGTTACAATGACTGATGAACAGCATGAGGTAAGAAACAAATGAGTGATGAGAACAGAACAAAAATGATGAACAGAATCAAATGATGGGAACAGAATATAAAACTAAGCATTCAGTTCAATACTTGCCTTTTTGCTCTCCTTTTTGAGACAGGGTCTCTCTATGTAGTTGTGGCTGGTCTAGAACTCTCTGTGTAAACCAGGCTGACCTTGAACCCAGAGAGATCCTCCTGCCTCTGCTCCCTAAGTGCTGGGATTAGAGGTAATATGTCACCATGGCCAACCTTCAACACTATTCTTTAAATAGGAAGGAAAAAAAGACTGGAAGGAAATGCACTGGTGTGATGGTGACTATGGCAGAGAAACAGCAGTGGGGATATTTTTTCTTTTTTCCTTGCAAAGATGCATCAACACCTCCAACTCCCTTGGTTCTTTCTCCTTTCATTTTGTTCTAATAAATTGATCTAATAAGAGGCCCATGGGCCGGGCGGTGGTGGCGCACGCCTTTAATCCCAGCACTCGGGAGGCAGAGGCAGGCAGATCTCTGTGAGTTC